>CM060962.1:246937789-247207789 GCA_030765045.1 Tenodera sinensis
AAGAAATACGAAATAATGTATTAATTTTTTGGTCACCGATGCCGAAATTCCGATAATAGCACAAATATCACAGCATTTCTTTACTAGGGATTCTATATGATTACCCTGCTGAAACGTTTCAAATAATAATAATAATAATAATAATAATAATAATAATAATAATAATAATAATAATAATAATAATAATAATAATAATAATAGTAATAATAATAATAATAATAATAATAATAATAATAATAATAATAATAATAATAATAATAATAATAATAATAATAATAATAATAATAATAATAATAATAATAATAATAATAATAATAATAATAATAATAATAATAATAATAATAATAATAATAATAATAATAATAATAATAATAATAATAATAATAATAATAATAATAATAATAATAATAATAATAATAATAATAATAATAATAATAATAATAATAATAATAATAATAATAATAATAATAATAATAATAATAATAATAATAATAATAATAATAATAATAATAATAATAATAATAATAATAATAATAATAATAATAATAATAATAATAATCGCACTCGGGCTCTATAACCTCCTCCCGGGCTCGGGCTGGGCTGGGCCCGGCCGAACCTAAGCTTGTCGGCCGGTACAGGCCTCTAATGAATGTAACACATCCGATATACTTAAGTACATATCTGCTATTAAAGGCACTCAGGAATATATCATGGCGTTTAGTGAGTTTCGGCATTCCCAGATGATAGTAAATGGCGTCTTCTTCCTCGAAACATTTCGCCTTTTAACTTAGTCGTAAGTGGATCATCGTTCCCCCATACGTGTTTCTACAGACCAAAGTCCGAAAGGGTCTGGTCTGGACAGCATGGTGGTTGTGGAAAACGTTGCATGTTCCTGATGTACAGCATAATGTGTTCCGTTGTGTAATGAAACGGAAATATAATTGCTTACTCGTACTTAACCCCTTGTACTTATTCCCTTTCTAAGCTCGGTGAGTGGTTAGCAATAATGTTGCAGCAGAAGGGATAAAAATATATTATGCATTGGAGTTTGGCAATTTGGGAAAGTATTTTTTCGATGATAGTGAATAATAGAAATCGTATTCAGGCGTAAAAAGAATTAATTACTTACAGCTGTTGAACATGGTGGCTTCGATAGCAAGAACACTAACATTAATCTCGAACTTAATGCCAAAGTGGCGATCTACTCGTATTATCTACGCCTGTTTGTTGACCTTAAAGAATCAGTGTTTGCAGCTCACACCTAGCTGGTATATGAATAAATCGTAAACAAATATTTACAAATAAAAAGAAGTAAAATGTCTGGTAACGTTTACATGCTAAAACATGCTAAACATGCTAAACTATCAAGTGAGTGAGTGAGTGAGTGACAGAGTGAGAGAGTGAGTGAGTGAGTCATTGAGTGGGCAATTAAGTCATTGAGTGAGTGAGTCATTGAGTGGGCGAGGAAGTCATTGAGGGAGTGAGTGAGTGAATGAGTGAGTGAGTGAGTGAGTGAGTGAGTGAGTGAGTGAGTGAGTGAGTGAGTGAGTGAGTGAGTGAGTGAGTGAGTGAGTGAGTGAGTGAGTGAGTGAGTGAGTGAGTGAGTGAGTGGAGGGTCCGTCGACAGATCATCTGTGCCCGTCAACTATCAAATATGAGTCAAAATGTGTTATAGTAAATTTATCAAAAGTTGGAGGATTTAATATAACTGAGCCACATATATGCTGCAGAACAGGCTAAGCACACAGGTGGATTAGATTATCAGCACTGAATGTAGGAAATTCACTTTCCATCATAATAGCATGAAAGGGATGATTTGAATCACAAAATACTATCTTCGAGAAAATAGCTATTACAGTAAGCGAACTTTTACATACCCTATTGTTACAAACAGCGGGTTATGGGGAAAAGAGTGCACATTTCAGCCTTATGTGCACTACAGCTCCACCTGGATCGGAAACAGAAAATTAATTCCTGTTAAATACTGGACGGATTGCTAACCGAGTTAGACCGTTCACTGTCCCTTGCAATAGTCACTTCTCGAGCCGGCTTTTAGAATCGAATTCTGAATCGCAACTGTCCTGTACTCTAGGCAAGTAAACCCATATGTTGCGAAAACACCTTTAAAAGGATTGTAAAGGAAGTACTGTTCTATTATCCCACAAAAATACATAGTCTGATGAGTGTTGATTAATAATTTGATACCTTCTAAAACTGGTGTATGAGGATGATTTCATGCATGTATGTCTGCACAAGAAACTTGTGAAAAAATAGAAAATATTGATTTTCTGAACTACCATGACGAGGTATTGAACGCGCATTAAATTGTCCCGAGGGGGGAGGGGAGCCGATTTCTGAGTCCTGCGCCCCCTTGGGAGTGCGAACCCAAGTGTTGGGAGAGGAACCAGGCTGAGCCAGCCTTCGCCGGGTGCTTCCAACTGGGAAAATGTAGGGATCCTACTCTGTGCTCTGTCGCGGCAACGTTCCGGCCGCCTTTAGAAACCACTCGCCTCAGCCATCCTCCCTGGGGCATCCCGTCAGGGGCATAGACACAAAAGACCGCCTTTCGTTCGTCCTCCTCCGCAAGTTATCATAGAGTCATAATTACTTATTTCACACGATATAGGGTAAATCAATATATTCTGAATACTTTGTGTTTAATGTACATATTAATTATTCATTAGGTTTACCTAAGGATGCTTGGATCTGCCATGATCATACAGCAACGTCAGCGCGATTCATATAGGTGAGGATCGATTCCGTAACTTACGGGCTCGTAATGCCAGCGCTCAGTCATTTGCGTAACCCACGGTTTAATGTGAAACCATATCAAAGTAAAAAGGAGTGATGTTTTTCCTCAACCCTAGGAAGTGGTATGGCAGATTTCTGTCCACCAGTTGTGAGCTACTTCACCCTCTCTTCATAGCCAGAAACTTTTGGTGAAAACTCTGTGTTGCACAGGATCCACCTTGGCATCCCCTGCTAATTTTGTCGAGAAGCCAGCAACACGCACGCACACACATCAAGGGTGGGCTGAGGTAAAAGATAAAAAAATAAGAGGAGACAAGGGAGCAAAGAAGAGAGGATATACAAAGGAAACAGTGAAAAGAAAAAAAAATAGTGATAGCCGAAGAGGAGAGTTGCTAAGTCCGTCTAGCGTAGATTGAAAACACGAGAAAAATGGGCACTGTCCGTTCCAGTTTGGCAAGGGCGGGGAGGAGATGGTCTTATTCTCTGGCAGCAGCGTTGGGATTCTCACTCACGCGAAATGGCCGCCAATGTTCAAGAGAAAAGCAGCCGAACTAATCAAACTTTGATAGTCCTAACGGCACAAGAACACGGAAAAAGAAAAGGTGTCCAATCTTCACACATGTCGGATGGGATATAAAAGCAAAGGAAACAAACGGTTTACGAGTTAGCTGTTTGGACGTGTGTAGTAATTGGTTTAGCTGATCCAGATAACAGACATCAGCACATAACAAATAAACGTGCGAAAATACCACGTGGATATAATATCTGCATATGTTTTAGGCGACTGTGCCGGAAAGTAACGGAACGGAGTCGGAAACATACAAGAAAAAGGCGGTGACCAATAATTCGACACCCATTTGGTCTCATTCTTACTTGCATCTTTATATATGATCTGCAGAATTAAATAAAAATACGGGAATAGAGAAGACTTTGTGTGATAGTCCAATCTTTTAAAGCTGGTCGCTAAATGCAGGCTTTGAAATTCTGCCCTCTTTGAACATCTAAGAGATAAAATGTGAATAACGACCTCCCATTTGAGAAACGTTTATGTACTGCAAAACTCACACAGATAACAAGGTATATCTCCGAAATGGTTCACTCCACAAAAAAGGATCATTGGGACATAGCTTGTGTGTTTTAACAAGATCTAAATTTTTGTATAGTAACATTTGGTATATTTCTTACGGTTTACCAGTTCTGCAAAAATCATCAAGAGTAGACAGTGCTACGTGGACAAGAGCCAGAAAATTCCAAATATGCATTGCATTTTTCATAAAAATATTTTAAACGTATAGCACTTTAATCAACAACGTTAGAGCCGTTTTTGAGAAAATGAAAATTTTTAAAATGTCTCTATGTAATGCGTAGTTTAGGGTGGAGGAATTGTCTTCAAAATCTTCATGTTGTATCCTTGAAATATATTATACTTAAATACCAACTTTGCTTCTTAGCCGACTTTTCGTTTTTGAGATATGCAGTTCACACAATCACACACACACACACACACACACACACACACACACACACACACACACACACACACACACACACACACAGACAAACCCTTTTATGAAAATGTATCTTGGGGGGGGGGGAGATTCAGGGTGCCTCAAAACATATATTTTCGGTGAAATCTCGATGTCGAATTTTTGGGTAGAATATAATGTTTCCCCTATTTTACTATACGTAGAAATGAAAGTAGAATTCTGCAACCACATGACTTTCTCTACTCTTCTACTAACTATTCTTACCAACTCTTATCCCTCTATCTTCTTCCTGTTAGTCGATCATTTGCAGAAATTATCTTATTGCTAATTTTCTTGTAGGTGCAAGAAGAATAAGTAGGCTTTGAGTGATAGTCAAATCTTTTAAAGCTGGTCGCTATATGGTTTTGACATTCCGTCCTCTTTGCATGGCCAAGGGATAAAGTGAATAATGACCTTCCGTTCGAGACAAAATAACAAGGAATATCTCTGAAATGGTTCACTCCACAAAAAAGATCATCGGGACATAACTTGTGTGTCTTAACAAGATCTACGTTTTTGTATAGCAAGATTTGGTCTATTTGTCAGTTCTGCAAAAATCAAGAGTAAACGGGACTACATGGGCTAGAGCCAGAAAATTCCAAATATGCATTTCGTTTTTTATAAACATATTCTAAACGTATAGCATTTTAATCAAAATGATGTCTCCATGTAATGCATAGTTTAGAGTGGAGGAATTTTCTTCCAAATCTCGTGTTGTATCCTTGAAAAACATACTTAAATATCAACTTTGGTCTTTAACCGACTTTTCGTTTTTTAGTTACCTATGTTGTTCACAGATAGACAGAGACAGAGAGAGAGAGAGAGAGAGAGAGAGAGAGAGAGAGAGAGAGAGAGAGAGAGAGAGAGAGAGAGAGACGCACGACACACATACACACTATGAACCTTTTTTTAAAAATGATTTTATCTTCTGCATTCAGAGGGCCTCGAAACTTATATTCCCGGTGAAATCTCAACATCGAAATTTTGGGTCGAATACAATACGGGAAGTGTTAGGGACTTCCGCGCGCCTCTCTGGCAAGTAGCCTCTTGTGATTCCCTTCTTACAGAGGTGGCCAGAATAGATGGTGCGCGAAATGTTCCTCTCCATGGCATACCTATAATTTAACAACTGTACAGCTGCTCCTTCCTCACTTCCTTTCTCAACCCCGAGTGGTTTCGCAGCAATTGTTCACAAAGTAAAAACCGAACACTGCTGAGTTTTAAAGCATTAGCTTACCCTTCTTTTGTCTAATGGAGGTCGCATATCAGTTTGATTTATGCTTATTATAGCTCCACAGGACTTTCTGTGTAAGAACTGTGGAATTATAGCACTTTAGTTTTAGCCGGAATTGCAAACATCGATCCTTCAACATTTGAACGAGTCGTCGTGAGCTTAAGGATATCCATCTGTGAAAAAAGGCCCAAAGCTGCCTGATGATATTTATTTACATACTGTAAACTATCTGCTTTAATTCCATCTGTATGTCGGTCTAGGTGGCTCAGTTGGTTAGACGCTGACATTAGAGATCCCAAAGTCTTGGGTTCAAATCTGGCCCGGACCGATGGTCTTTAGAGTGTGCTTAAAAACCACAGCTGAATGTAAGTAGTTCTACTGGCACGTAAAGGAGCTCCTGCGGGACGAAATTCCGGCACACCGGCGACGCTGATATGATCCTGGCAATTGACAGCGTCGTTAAACAACAAAATATTTTTTTATTAATTCTATGTATACCATTTAAATGCCTCTCGTAAATCTGGCTTTCTCAAAACCAAAATTTGAAGTGTATAAAACATTCAAGTGAGACCTTTAAATACTAAATTAGCTGCACAGGTGCATAAAGACTACTTTAGTTTGCATCAAACAGTGATCTTAACCAGATAACCGTCACAAAGTGTTATTTTAGCGTTTTAATTGTGAAAATATTATTTTCTTGGACTTGCATTTGTCAGAAAATTCTGATTTTTACACGCTTTATATTATTTCGACATAATTTTCACCAACTTAGAGTTGTCTGACTCGAAAATTTGCGTACGTGTCCAGGGCCGATTACGATACTAATATCACAACTTCGTCCTAAGGTCTTGACCAGGTTCATCAGGATAAAAAAACTAGTAGTTAAATTTGTGAATGTGACGGACTCTTTCGACGTAATTTTCACCAACTTAAAAGTCGTCTGATTGACCTGAAAATCTGCACGCGTGTCAAGGGCCAAAGACAATTCAATAATATCATAGCTTTTTCCTAATGTACTGACTAGGATGATCAGAATAAAAAAGTGACTTGGTTAAATTTATCAATGTAAGATAATTTTCACCGACTTAGAGTCGCTTGATCGACTTGGAAATTTGCACACATGTCAAGCATGGATAACAAAACAATATCATGACTTTGTGCTAATGTCTTAAACAGGATCATTAGGATAAAAAATGACTTAGCTAAATTTATCAGTGTAACGTAATTTTCACCAACTTAGATTCGTCTGATTCACTTGAAAATTTGCACATATGTCAAGTATCGATGACAATACTATAATATCCCGAATTTGCCTTAATATACTGACCATGCTCTTTAGAATAAAAAATGACTAAGCTAAATACCAATGTAAAGGAATCGACGTAATTTTCACCAACTTACAGTCGTCTGGTGACTTCAAAACTTGCTCAGCCGTCAAGGACCGATGGCAATACAGTTATATCATAACTTCGTCCGAATTTCGTGATCAGGATCAAGATAAAAACTTACTTGGCTAAATTTATAAAAATTAGTACAGTTATGACACCTTAGGTGTCACTAGGGAGCGTTTCTATATGTACCCTGAAAATTGCTTGCATTAAATAGATATTTATATAATGGATGACGTAGATGCTCAGAGAGAGGACCTCAACGGAACACGAGACCCGGAGGAAATATCGCGAACCGGAGTTCGTACAGGGCCAAGACACCCACAACAGCTGGTAGTTAAGAAATCGACACAAGTTACACTGGACAAAGGAATTAAATCGCTTGAAAATATTGAAAGACGGAGAGGACCTGAAAGGGAAACGAGATTTCGGGGGGAAGGATTGCAGATCGAAGCTTTCCCAGGGCCAGGAAGTCCACAACAGCTGATTGTGTAGTTAAAACAGTTATTGTAGCCTAATACTGTTCCAAAAATGGTAATTTGAAAATTTTCGAAAAAGATATTTGGAAGAAAGTTCGAATTCAGAAATTTTAAAAATATTTCAAATTAAGAATTTTCTAAAATATATGAACAGAAACATTTGAGACTAAAAATTAAAAATAAACTATAGTTTAAAAGCTAAAAAACACGCCTTTATAACAAACTGAACTAAAAGATAGAAAATAATTTTTAAGTACGAAGTGTTTGGTCTATAGCGATATAAAGTCACCTAGTTTATTATTTTGTTAATATAAATTAGTTTTTGTTTTTCACTTATTACAAACTTCTGAAACATAATGTGCTGGATGGATGGATTGATGGAGTTTAGCGGCCCGCATGATGAGCTATTTGACCTTATATCGCCATAAAACAAACTCTTCGTACTTAAAAATTATGTTCTACTTTTTAGTTCGGTTTGTTATAAAACCGTGTTTTTTAGTTATCTCAACTATAATGTATTAAACTCTTACGTAGTTTAGTAAGTAACTCTTTAGTAAGCAACTCTTACCTAGTTTGTACCACTTTTTGGTACAAATCATTCACGTTTATATCCCTTTGCAAACAACAGGATAAAAATTATGAGCTGAAGTTTGTTAAAATACTCAGTTGTGACGTTATTAAACAATACGTGGATAATATTCACCTATTGTGAACTAAAAATTCTTAAATTTTTAAGCAAAGAATTGAGGTCTCATATTTAAAAATTTATTTCCTCCGAAACAAGAAAAACACACAAAATTCGCTTCACTGTTAATATAACTATTAACGAGTTCATTCGATTTTAAAATTTTGAGAAAATAGGTGCATGTTGTTGGGGCAATTTTTCAAGACAGTACTTTAAGAATATGCTCAGCACTGGAAGTCTGCACTAAACCGTTAAACATGGCGAAATCTGAAAAACTTCACTGCCAACCTATAACTGAAAGCCTGGAGAACATTTATGTACATAAACCTACAAATACTGTGTTATGCTCCTAGAATTTTTCTAGCATGTGCTCCACTTATGTGACCACAGCGTCAGTCTTTGGATTAAAAATCTGAAAATGTGTTAAGCATTAGAAAATTAAATACTGAAATAAAAATACTTTAAAACTAATTAGTCGTTTTTCTTACCAGAGATGGATGCTGTTTGTTGTGCAATTATGGTTTACAAAATAAAACTGTTGTGATATTTTAGTTTTTGATGTGCATGAAGTATTTTAAATCTTTTTGCATTGTAAATAAATTAAATAATTAACCCCCTGTAAACTTTTAATGACATTGTGCTCCAACTTTGTGTTTCAGGTTAAAACATAAGCGCCCTTAAATGTAGCATGGCGTCCCACTAAACAAAATGAATAACGTACTTATATCCGTTGTCAAGGTGAATCAACAGAGCAGAAATTTTTGTGTTGAAGATGAACATAAAATCCACAACGCCGAGTATTACATCGAAAGCAGAAAATCAAATGTGTGTCTCTATAGAGAAGAAACGGGTCACTACACAATACAAGAATGAAGGTATTTATCTGTGTAATATTTATGAAAAAAACTAAACTGACGGGGAAATAAAATTGAGATTAATATACGCCCATTTGGGAAGTCATATGCATAGCCGTTATACACGAAAAACTTAATTGCAGAAAGGAAAATGAAATATTGATAATTTCTTTCCATTTATTACTGTTAATGACCTAAATCGTATGTTTACAATCTAAGAGAACTATTGGAGAATAAATTAAACCATAGGGCAAGTTTAACCGGATTTGACTAATACTTACAAAACAGTACTCTGCGCAACATCACATATTTCAAATCTTCTCATATTTGCATTGATAATGAAAGTATAGGCATATTGAATATTCTGCGAATAATCCACGAAGTCCTCTTCCCTCTGAATTAATCGTTTATAACTTTAGGCCATGAGCAACGCCTTACACACAAATAGCGCATGTACCTCCCTATGTAACATACAACTTAATTCAAAAATATTTTGCTATCGTTTTAAAGGTTTCACTACTTGTGCTTTTGAAGTGGCAGATCACCGTAGTTTTCTTTCTTGTGATAGTATGCAGACGGTATAGTTTCAAAGCCAGTTTAATTATAGTCACCCGTTTTTTCAAGATTTGGTTCTCTTTTCATGATTCTTAAACTTGCTGTGAATTATTTTCTGTATAAGGCATAACGCGATTAACAAGAAACAAAGAGAAAAGGAAACATTTGTAAGCTTATAAAGGAAGGATTTTTGAAGAAAACACAGTGCTTTAAACAAATGATCTTTATAAAATAAGCCATGCAAAACCGTGGAAACTTATCATCAGACATATGCTTATACATACAGCATTAACTTGACATACACAACCGATATATTAAGCCATTCACAATCATTTCATAACCATAGGTCTACAGTCATTCAGCTTTTGTTTACAGGATTATAGTTATTAAAAACTGCAATCTGTAGCGGAATTGAGTATTTGATGCAGACAGAGAATGGAAAAATTCACAATTTGGAAAGAGAAGTATTTGAAAGATTTATTCTGAACTCAACATATAACGTGTTTCATATCCGAATTAAAAGTAGATGAATAAACAGGGATCTATGACGGAATCCTAATGCATTTAAATTATACTATTGTATTGCTAGTTTAAAAATTAAATGAAACATAAGACTGTAGTATCGCGTTTCACAAAATAAAATGAGTGATACAATTTTATCCGTTACTAGGGCGAATCTACATAGTAACCTTTTCCTCTGGATGAGGGCTGGAACATGGTAATACGCCATGCATTCAATGGAGGCAGCAAATAGAATACAGCAAAAGGTAAGTGCCGCAAAGTACCAGAAATAAAGTATTTGTGTTTGTAGTATTTATAGAGAACGAAAATGAAAGGTCGGTCGATACTCTGTTTGCAGAATTCTCTTCGTTCTGTGTCATTATAATTTTAAGCAGTATTTAATATTTTCATTTCATTTCACCTTTACTATTTTATTTTATTTCATTTTAGTCCATTTTTACTATTTTATTTTAATTCAATTCATCTTATTTTTACCTTAATTTATTGACTTCATTTCATACTTAATCTATCTTATTTCTTTTCATAATAATTGTCACAAGGAAACGTAACCAATTTAAGGGAAGGCACATTTTGAATAATACATACGTATTCCTGTCATTCTTGTACTGTGTATGTGTTTCAAAAATACGATAACACATCAGTAGAATAAGGAAATAATAAATTATTCCGCCTTCTGTGTACATTAATTCAAATTTAAGGTTCCATATGTATGGATTTGAATACTTCCTCCTGCTTGTGGCAACTGCCCTGGTAATTGGTTTACATATATTCCTAATAGCGATAAGTAGGTAATACGTTTTATACGCATCTTCCCTTCAAAATGTCACAAACAACGAAACCTGTCAGAAAAATTATGGTTACAAAATAATCCTATGCACAGTTTAAAAAATAACTAAAATGAATATTTCATCTTCCTTTCATAGAAGTTTGAAAACTGTGTTGTTATAATTAATTCAATTTAAAAGGTGAATCAATTAATAACACGAAACAACACATAACATAATTTTCCGGAACGCGTTTCGAAGGTTAACTTTCCTCCATTATCAACCGGACAATAACTGGGTTGCCATGGTGTTTCATGGTGCGGATGGCGATGCTTCTTCTGATGTTTCTTCTGGTGACGGTTCAATGAACTTGTGTTACGGGCGTAACACAAAATCTAATGTGCAAGGGGTAGATAGTGTATTAAAAATATAAAATCGAGAAAACCAATTCTTCTTCTTCATGATCATGAGTCAGATTACCTGTATTTTTTCCGGTAGTCTCTCTCCTCATAGCTTTTTCTTTGTTGCGAGATGCCACTTAGCCGCCCTTTTTCGCTGACTTTTTCAGTTTTGAGCCCTTTTTGGCCCATATTTGGTTCAAATACTGCCTAAAATTTAAGTAGGAATGTAGCGCTCGTGGCACTTGAAGTCTGCATTAGAACTTTAAACATGGCAGAATCTGAGATATTCACTTCATGTTTGTATAATATTTATGGTATCAACCTACAACTCTTCTAGCATGTGCTACATTTATGTGATTTCAACGTCAGTCTTTGGTTTCGAAACCTGAAAATGTGTTGAGCGTTAGATAATTTAATTCTCAAATAATTGACCAGCTGGAAACTATAAAAGAGATTGTGCTCGAACTTTGGGTGGCAGTTTAGAATATAAACTCCCTTAAGTGTGCAAAGTATTGATTGCATAACTGTAAAAATATAAAAAATTTAAGTTTTAGTGCCAGGGTCTCCTAATATGCCATAGCGTTATTATATCATTCAATTGTTCGCTTGAGAATTCACTTAATCGTAAAAATGTAGCATGACGTCACACTAAACAAAATGAGTAACGTTGTCAAGGTGGATCAACATCATAAATTTTTCTCTTGAAGATGAACATAAGATCTACAACGCTAAGTATTACATCGAAAGCAGAAAATCAAATGATGTGTCTCCAAAAGAGAAGAAATGGGTCACTACACAATACAAGAATGAAGGTATTTATCTGTGTAATGTTTACGAAAAAAAAAAAAACTAAACGGACAGAGAAATAAAATTGCGATTAATATACTCAGGTTTTGGAAGTCATATGCATGTACATAGCCGTTATACACGAAAAAGTTAATTGCAGATAAAAATTACTATTATAATTTCTTTCCATTTATTACTGTTAATGTTTGAAAGGGTATTTGTAAAATCTAAGAGAACTATTGGAGTATAAATAAAACCATAGGGCAAGGTTTACCGGATTTGATTAATACTTACTAAATGTTACTCTGCGAAGTAACACATATTTCAAATTTCTTATCATATTAGCATTTAAAATGAAAGTATAGGCATATTATATAAAGTATGACCATATATTTTTATAGCAATAATAATTTCCAAGATATACGCTATCGTTTTAAACATTTCACTACTTCACTTGTGATTTTGAAATGGCAGATCAGCGTATTTTTCTTTCTTGTGGTAGAATTCGAATAGCATAACTTCAAAGCCAGAATAATTATAATGATCTTTTTTTTTTCAAGATTTGATTATCTTTTCATGATTCTTAAACTTGCCGTGAATTAATTTCTGTAAATGTATAATGCAATTAACATGAAGCAAAAAGAAAAGGAAACCATTGTAAGCTTATAAAGGAAGGTTCTAAAGTAAGAACAAATTAGAAACTAAAAACTTCACTTATCTTATTATTTTGGTGCTGACCCTGGGGTTTCAAGCTATATCCAGCTCATTCTCAAAGCTTGACAATGAGCTGGATATAGCTTGAAACCCCAGGGTCAGCACCAAAATAATAAGATAAGTGAAGTTTTTAGTTTCTAATTTGTTCTTACTTTAGAATCTTGTTGCTTCACTGTTAATAGCTTCAATTTTTCCATAATTAACTTATAAAGGAAGGATTAGTGAAGAAAACACAGTGCTTTAAACAAATTATCTTTCTAAAATGAGCCATGCAAAACCGTGGAAACTTATCATCAGACATATCCTTATACATACAGCATTAACTTGGCATACACAACCGATATATTAAGCCATTCACAATCATTTCATAACCATAGGTCTACAGTCATTCAGCTTTTGTTTTCAGGATTATAGTTATTAAAAACTGCAATCCGTGGCGGAATTGAGTATTTGAAGCAGACGATGGAAAAATTCACAATTTGGAAAGAGGATTATTTGAAAGATTTATTCTAAATGTAACAACATATAACGTGTTTCATGTCTGAATTAAAACAGATGAGTAAACAGGGATCTATGCAGGAACCCTAATACATTTGAAATATACTATTGTATTGTAAGTTTAAAAGTTAAATTAAATGTAAAAGTGTAGAATCACGTTACACAAACCAAAATGTGTAATATAATTCTATCCGTCACTAGGGCGAATCAACATAGTGACGTTTTTCTCTGGATGAGGGCTGGAACATGGTAATACGCCATGCATTCAATCGGAGGCAGCAACTAGAATACAGCAAAAGGTAAGTGCCGCAAAATACCAGAAATAAAGTATTTGTGTTTGTACTATTTATAGAGAACGAAAACAAAAGATCGGTCGATACCCTGTTTGCAGAATTCTCTTCGTTCTGCGTCATTATAATTTTAAGCAGTAGGATAAAAGGAACAAATGTGTGAATGTACCTAATTCTTAGGAGTTCATAATGACATCAGTCTCCTTCTTGCTTCCCAATATTAGAGTTTCAAGAGCCATAAAGGATTTTATTTTATTTTATTTTATTTTAATGTTTCATTTTTGGTTCATTTTATTTCATTTAATCTTTAGATTTTTAATGTATGTTATTTAATTTGTTGTCTTTTAATTTTTCATTTCACTTCTACTTTCTAAATTTATTCCGTTTCAACCCATTTGTTAGTTTCTCTACTACGCCCTAAGGCTACTATATTCCCAAATTTTCTTTGGGCCTACAAGGAAATAAGTAATAAGATAATTTGTGTAAAAGTTTATTTCAACCAATTCGAAGAAATATAGGAATAAGTGTTTGTAAGAACAATTAGTACAAGAGGAGAGAAAGTCATGTGAATGCAACACATAAAAATTTCTTTTTAAATTTATTTATTTTTATCGCCTTTTTACTCTTTTATTTCATTCAATTTCTATTTTATTTAGTTTCACATCATTTTTTCCTTTTATACTCTGATTTGATTTCAGCTTTGCTATTTTATCTGATTTCATTTTATTCCATTTTCACTGTTTTATTGTAGTTCATTTCATTTCGTTTTTTGCCTTATTTTATTGACTTCATTTCATATTAATTAATTTATTTTATTTCATAATTTATTTTGTTTTTGCTAATATTACTTAATTTCTTCCCAATTTTAACTTTTATTCTATTTTATTTTATTTCTTTTTGCCTATTTATTTATTTACTTACTAACTTACTCACTCTTTGTCATTCATTCATTCATTCATTCATTCATTCACTCACTCACTCACTCACTCACTCACTCACTCACTCACTCACTCACTCACTCACTCACTCACTCACTCACTCACTCACACACTCACTCACTCACTCACTCACTCACTCACTCACTAACTTATTCATTCACTCACTCACTCGCTCGCTTGCTTATTTAGTTAGTTATTTATTTTTATATATTGATGTATTATATATCCATTAATCCGTCCATCCGTCCGTCCATCCGCCCTCCATCACTGCATCCGCCCATTCAGTACATCAGCCAATCCTAAAATATTTGTTGTTATTTCTTTAAATTTTGAAATATTTCTTTCAAGTGGGAAGTTGCTATTTGTTTCCTGTGTAGCATGCAAAGAGAAAGTGATGTTTAAACCTCCACAAGTGATCGCCTTAAGCTACTATGCTGGTATACTTGTAAGGGAACAAGTTAATATGTAATGAAAGTACATATATTAACAAAAACAGAAGAATAAGCTTTCGTAAGAACTCTTGGTAGAATCGCGAGCAGAGAAAACCACGTAATTGCAACATCATATTTGTTATGTGTAGTTATAGCAGAAGCAAAATGTAATGGCGGCTGATGGCTGACCATTACTAATCTATTTCCTGCAGTACAAAGATATTTTGTGGGCGCAAATGATATTTATATAAGCGACTTTACAGCGTGATATCACAACGTGTTTAACTACACATTACCGCAAGGAATGGCAAGTCTATGACTGGAGTTTATGCTGAGTCACCCACCATTAAATTTTGCGTCAGCCATAATTAAAATGTTCAAGCAATTTCAGTTTAACTAATGTGTACTTTCTCTAGTACGTATACTAAGTAGGGGAAGTATTGTATTCGAGGCAAAATTTTGATGTCAAGGTTTAACCAGAAACATACATTCTGAGGGCCCATGTGTCCAAAAAACCGCAGTTTTAGAAAAAGATCCGTGTGTATGCAATGTGTTTCTTTCTGAACAGTATAACACTAAAACGAAAAGTTGGTTAAAACCAAAGATGGTATTTAAGTTTACTATCTTTCAAGGACGCAACTCGAAGATTTTTCAGAAAATTCCTCCACCCTTAACTGCTCTTTACTAAGAAGTTTATAGAAAATTTTGAATTTCCAGAAAATGGTTCTAACGGTTTTGATTAAAATGCCGTACGTTTAACATATTGTTGTGGCAAATATAGTACTTCAGTTTTAGCATGAATAGCAACCTTCTAAGCTTCACAATTTGAGAAAAAGGCCAAAAGCTGCCAAAACTGTGGAATTTTTTTTATTTAAACGCTATAAACTAAATCTAGCTTCCTACAAGCCAAAATTTGAAGTAAATAGAACATTCAGGAGAGGCCTTTAAACACCAAATCTGCTTCACAGGAGCATAAGTAAGACTTTAGTTTACACCAGACAATTTTCTTAAGCATGTAAACGCCAGTCTTTTAGCATTATAATTATGAAAATCTTCTTTTCTTCGGTTTTCATTTGTCAGCACATTTTTATATTTAAATTGCTTCACACGATATTCTTTTTGGCACAAATCAATGACATACCTCCTTGCAAATAACAGGATAAATAATGAGTTAAAATTTTATTAAAATGCTCAATTGTGACGTTATTATGCAACACGTGGATAACGTTCATATGGTGCAAATTTTTAATCAAATGATAGGGGTCTCATATTTAAAATGTACGTCCTCCGGAACAAAATACAAAAAAAAAAAAAAAAAAAAAAAAAAAAAAAAAAAAAAAATTCATGTTAATTTTAATACAACGGTTAACCAGTTTAATAATAAAACATTAGTTTTTAAGAACATAGTTAAATATATTGGGACAATTTTTCCAAGCAGTATTTTAAGAATATGCGTGCCATTTAGTCTGCATTTGTACAGAAAACTTCAATTGCTATATTTATATTAGGAGTGGTTTGACGTAAAATTTGTTTTTCTGAAATATAGCGGATGCGTTCCCTTAGCTTTTATTTGATTACAAGCTGAGCCAGCAACCCTACTCGTGTTATTGTATTAAATGTGAAGATCATTTTCTGCTTTCCTCTCTCACCTTTTTACTCTCTCACTCTTTCAATCTCTCTCTTTCTCTCTCTGCCTAACGCAAGCCGTCCAGTTCCGTCATTCTCTCCCACTCTAACTTAGGAAACTTTATTCCTCTCTCTCTCTCTCTCTCTCTCTCTCTCTCTCTCTCTCTCTCTCTCTATCTCTCTTCCTCTCACTGCACAATCTCTCCTTCATTTGTCTCCTGCACTCCCTCTCCGTTTCTATCCAATGTACATGTAATGTTTTGAAAAGCAGTAATAAAGCGGTGATTCTTTTTTCTGAGGTGTTAATAAATATGAAAACAAAAGTATAAGCTTTAACTGCACACAAGGTGTATTATCTTCCTTACACTAGAAAAAAATTGGATATTGTACGCGCTTACTTGCTAAGTGCGAATCAATTTTGTTCCACTCTTGCAGAAGAATATATTTCAGTTGTTATTCTGACAGATATGCTTGTGTTGTGGTGTTTCCTGATCCTATCGTCCTATCCTATTTTACCAGAATTTCCCAATCAAGTTCAAGTTGGGTGATTAAGGTGACGTTCTGAGTGTATGGGGTGTGTTGTAGATGATCCATAACGTAGCAACTGCTGAGGTGTGCTTAGGACCGTCGTTATAACCATACTTGTTTAGGTTGCTATCAATAAAATCTACCCCACTTACACCACTTGACCTCATAGATCCCCATACCATTATACCAGGGATGTCCAACCTTCTCTTTGGAGACGGTTACCTAATCAGTGACTATAGCTCACTCCACTCTTTCAGTCGGAAGGATACAAGTGAAACACAGTCAGTATCCACAAAAAGGCGATCCAATGGCAATTTCTAAGTTATTTCTGCATTTTCTGGGAATCTCCTCAAAAGACCTGACCAAGCAAAAAATGTGGATGTCGTTTAAACACGCAATTGATGCCAAATACTTCATTTTTCCTTTGAGTTAATAATTTTCCAGATGCTCTCTATTATTTGTTTTATTTGCCAATACTTATGCTTTTAAATAAGGAAATAATGAGGCTATTAAGAGTGAAACAATAGAATTTAGAGGCAGTTAGATGTTTCTACTCTGAAAAAAATAAAAGATAATTGTATTTTTAAATTGGGCCATTAAAAATTTACAAAAATTATTAAAGAATATGGAATAAATTTGGTCCCTCAAAATTAACTCAATATACAAAATGTACTAAATTTTACTAAAAAGGATAAAATTCCAAATTATAAAAAATCTGGCATTTATCAATTTAGCTGTTTGGATAGTGATAGGGTGTATATTGGTAAAACTAAACGCATTTAGAAACCAGAATAACAGAGCATTTTAGAAATATTGAATATAAACAAACTGATAAATCAGCTGTAGCAGATCATTTTTGGTCATTTAATCATGAAATTAATCCAGAGTTTAAACTATTAAAGCAATTAAAAGAACCTATAGATTTAATGGTTGTTAAACAGATATTTATTTTAAAAAACAAGAGTCGTGTTATGAATCTTGAAATACCTTCAGTGGATTATATTTATAGGGTTTTCTTTCTAGAGACTGGGAGAGAGTTTTAAAATGAGCATCACTAACTACGCTGACTCGTTTGTATAGCCTTGAAACTAAGCTGGAGACGATTTGAAACACATGAGTAGTGAAAAATCTTATCATATTACTAGGATATGTGGTTTTTAGTTTCTAATTTGCTCTTACTTTGGTCTTATAATTCTTTCAAATATGAAAGCTATTCGTTTTTTATCTCTTGGCCTTGCAAAGAGAACGGAATTTCAAAGGCATCGCATAGCAATTAGCTCTTCAAACATTTCACCATCTCTTAAAGCCTGCTGTATTCCCATATTCCTCTTGCACCTACAAGAAAATTTGCAGTAAGGTGATTTCTGAAAATGCTTCTATCGATTAAAATATAGTACATAGCGGAATAAGAATTAGTAAGAATAGTGTGTATAAGAGTGAGTGTAGCTCTCCGTATATATGAATAGTTTCTCCAAATTAAACTCTATTAAAATTCTGTGTTGAAACATGTTACGCGACGATCACTTGGTATACACTCTCATTTCGTCTTCCCGCATTGGAAACGGAGGGCCTGTGGTTCAAATCCCGGCTGTGGCATTGAGTTTTTCAGTTCCAATTCTGCCATTCAAACATTGCCCACACACAGCTTGTCTGTTTGAAAACACTAACACTAAGTTTGTTGGCATAAATACATATTTAGACATCTTTAACGGAAGCTGTACCAAAGAACATATGTGTGGGTATAGCCTGAGATTATTATTACTTATTTATTTAACTATTTACACGATGAGCAGGCTTCTTCAAGGGATAAAGTATACGAAAACAAAATTATGTATGGGGCTATACAGAGGTGGTATAAAACTTAAGTACTAGGTCAAAGAAAATAGAATGAACAACAAGTGAAAGCTCAAAGAAGACCTAAAATAAATATATGCGCACATCAGGTAATTAAAATGTGTACAAATACAACATGAAAGGTGGGAAACATCCTAAAAATTATACAAATTATTTTTTAAAATTTCTATGGATTCTAGCATTGCTATGATAATGTCGTGTAGTCGTCTCTGGTCCAGCCCTAGGGAAGTTCACAGTAAATTTGGACTAGGTGTTTTGGAATTGTGCCTCGAGCACCAGTCATTATTCCATGAACAGAGATGTAGCTGAGCTGGTATTTCGCCATGTATGGTACTCTGGGTTCATAAATAGCCTTTTTACTTTGCCCACTTCATCTGGCTGTGTAGCATGTGTCTCAAAGCGTATAGTGTGGTCTGCTATTAACCCCTTCTTACTGGATGGTCTGTAAGCTATCATATTTATAAACCTACTGAGTCCAACTTTAAATTTTATTTCGTAAATCAAATGCAACGTGCCTGTAACCACTTGCCACTGCATCACAATGCACGGCTGGGGTTAAAGAGTGCCAAAGTCCGTGTATAGTGGAAGGATTTGAACCCTACTTCCCCTCTTTTGCAAACGTGTACATCACTGGATTCTACTGTTGCCCCAGTGTTTGATAGTAGCATCCATATTTTTAGGATCCTACTCTGAATTCTTCTGTCTCCACACCTTTTATCGGCCCTCCCTTTGGTATACACTGAAATTGTAACCAGTATTGTTCAACACACACGAACTACTTTTTCAGGCAGAGCTTCCCAAAATGCTTTTCCATTAGTGCTCTAATGTTTGCTGCTGTTATTCAGAGATTTTGTTTCACCATTTTCAGCACTTGTCTTTTATCTCAAGTAGTAGTGTTTTGGCGGAACAGCTTTCCTAGACTTAATGACAATGGTATTATTCATTTTAAAGCATTGGATGACACACCACACATTGGATGGATTTCTGTGTACAGTTTCATCCAAGTTCTTACAAGTCTTGTTTCGTTCATGTACACATATGTAAGATTCATATTCAGTGCTCCAGCAGCTGTCCCTGAGACGGACGTGTATCTTAGTGATTTGCGTAGGTCATTCACCTGTGCGTTTCAGTTGTTTTCTGTGCTTACAGTGCTGTGTTAGCGAGTTTCTCGTGAGATATTATAATTTATTTCCACATGGAACTAGAAACAGATGGAACTGGCTGCTTAGTACGTTCCTCTTTAAACATTGCTTATTACACTGAGCCATTATCTGTACCAACGTTAACTCATCCCTCACTTCAACAACCTTCAATGAGCAACTGCCAAACATATTCTTCTACTGCTTCTGCTTTTTCTGTTCCTGAGGCTTGTTCCAACATGCCGTCATCGCAGTTCGCCACCACAACTGGCCAGCCCCATTCGACTGGAGCAACCAAACGCAACTACGCCACTTCGCAGTTTCCATCCAAAGGTGCCTTCTGTATACCCAATAAGCGAAAAACTGCCGCTTCTCCTTCTCTTCCCCAGAAATATATGGTAGATTTACCCTCTGTGCATAACAGATTCACCGTTTTGGAAACCATGGAGGACTCCGAACCACAAACTGCATCCACCGACGCATCCAGCATAAAAATTCCACCCATTTTCCTGCACGACGTCAACAATTACCAGCAAGTTTTAGCGGACCTACGATCTCATGCTTCTTCTGATTTCACAACTCACCAACGTGGATCTGTGTTAAAGATCAGTACCAACACCATTGCTGACTACCGCTCGGTCACCAAGTTTTTTGAGCAAGAACAGCTACCATTTCACACTTTCCAAGATCCACATTCTCAGAAACTTGAAGTTGTCATACGCGGGGTTCCCTACTCTTTAACGGACGAAGAGGTTCTACACGAACTCCAAACGGAAAAGTTGCCTGTCAACAAAGTGGTTCGTCTCTTCTTTCGCAATAAACAACCGATGCCCCTTTGTGCGGTCGAATTGGACCGTTCTGAGGATGCCAAACGTATCTTCGAGTTGAAGCATATTCAGCATGCTGTTGTTTCTGTTGAGCATCACCGTAAATCTCCTACCATCCCTCAGTGCACCAACTGCCAACGTTACGGGCATACCAAGAATTTCTGCCATCTTCCTGCACGTTGTGTTAAGTGCCCCGCCAACCATCATTCTTCTACCTGTACTAAAGCTCGTCAGACACCTCCTTGCTGTGTAAACTGTGGGGAAACCCATGCGGCAAACTATAAAGGATGTTCTTATTATCTCCGACTCAAACACAAACAGCTCCGTAATGATTCTGTTAACACTACCATTCTGCGAGAGCGTGAACCGCCACCGTCCCCACCCGTCAATGACCGTCATTTCCCGACCATGCCTGGTCAAGCTTCCACCTCCTCTTCTACGCCACAATGGTTTTCTAGACCTCAACAGTCATCTGCCAAAGATACACCACCCAGGTGTTCCTCGACTTCTGCTTCGGATTCTCTCATTTCATTGCTTTTCAACTCATTCCTCTCCCTTTTGCATTCCTATCTTCCACACTTACGCTCCTTGTTTTCCAAGTTTATAGCAGACCTTTTCAACCATGCCCCTTGACTTAACCCCGGTCTTCCCTACTCTCACCTTCCTAAATTGGAACGCTAACGGACTCAAATCCAAACGCCAAAGTTTCCTTACGTTTCTTTTTCGGCACGACGTCGACGTTGCTTGTGTTTCTGAAACACACCTAAACCCTCCTGAGAAGTTTACTATTCCTGGCTATAGAATTTACTGGGAGGATTGTGACGCTGCCGTGGCATCCGGAGGAGTTGCCATTATAATTAAAAGCCATATCAAGCACCACCCTCTCTTTCTGCCACGACTTCGTAGCTTCGAAGCCTGCGCCATCCAAGTCGCCACTGCTAATGGCCAACTGCTCACCGTTTTGGCAGCCTACAAACCACCCTCTATCACTCTGGATATTCAGAATTTACGGATTTTATTTTCTACCACTGCCCCTACGATTCTTCTAGGAGACCTCAACAGCAAAAATGTCCTCTGGGGCTGCCGAGTGAGCACACCTAACGGTCGTCGTCTTCAGCGAGCTGCTGATGCCATTGGTTTCCACGTCGTTGCCCCTGACACACCTACCTTTTACTCTAATAACGTCAGACTCCAACCAGATATTCTTGATATCGCTCTAATACAGAACTTTCCGCAACCCCTCCTCCTGCACGTTCTGCCTGAAATGGACTCCGATCATTGTCCCGTTCTTGCAACCTTTCAGGTGGACAGAACCTACTCTACCTACGTTCCTCCCTTGATACAGGGGCACGTAGACAGGGACCAGTTTCGGCATCATCTCGACCAGCAGCTCTACCCGCACCTTCCTTTGACACAGAAGCAAGATGTTGACGTGGCTATAACTCATTTCACCAATACTGTGATTGCGTCTATTCGATTGGCTACCACTGTTCCCCGGCGAGCCGGCCACCATCCACCATTTCATGAAACACTGCCTCAGACGATTGTTAAGCTACTGAGAGAGAAGCATCGAATCCGTCGTTGCTGGCAACTGCACCGTCAACCTCATCAGCGTCATAGATTAAACCAGTTGACGCGGTACGTTAAGCGAGCGCTGGATGAGTACCAATATTCTTCGTATCAGCGCCATCTTTCCAATATTTCCCCACTAGATAGCAGTCTCTGGAAGGAAACCGGCCGCATTCTACGGGAATCACCTCTGATACCACCTCTTCGTTCTGCAGGTCGGCATTACTCCAGTGACAGCGAAAAGTGCGAGCTATTTGCTGACTACTTTGAGACAGCCTTTACACCCAACCCAGTCGCTGATGCTGTTCATAACTCCGCCATAGAGGACCAGCCTCTCTTTCCTCCGAGTGTTCCCGCGCCCATCAAGTTTACTTCACCGAGCGAGGTTCGCCACCTATTGCACATACTGGTATTCAAAAAGGCTCCTGGTCATGACCGTATTCCCAATATTGCTCTTAAAAATCTTTCTCGCAAAGCCCACGCCTTTCTTGCCTCTCTCTTCAATGCTCTGCTCCGCTTAGGTTGTTTTCCTACCTGCTGGAAACATGCAAATGTTATAGTTCTGCACAAGCCCGGAAAACCTGCACATGAGCCTTCCAGTTATCGCCCAATAAGTCTTCTACCGGCCCTGTCCAAAATTTTTGAAAAGCTTGTTAATATCCGCATTTACAAATTTTTATCCGCCTCCTCAGTGATACCACCCTTTCAATTTGGCTTTCGCCAAAGGCATTCTCTGGTGCACCAGCTTCTCCGCGTAACTGAACACATCGCTCAAGCCTTCGAAAGGAAACAGCATTGCTTAGCTGCTTCCTTAGATTTCAGTCAAGCTTTTGACAAAGTCTGGCACCGTTGTCTACTCTTTAAAATTCCTAATATTGGTCTTCCTGATTACCTGTATCAATTAATTCATAGTTTCCTACTGGATCGCACTTTCTCCGTCACTTTAGGTTCAGACCGTTCCTCCTCTCGGCCCGTCCTCGCTGGTATTCCTCAAGGTTCCGTCTTAAGACCTACCCTCTTCAACATCTACATTTCAGACCTTCCTCCCCTGCAGTCTATCAATGTGTCCATGTACGCCGACGACACCGCTTTGTTCACCTCCCACGAAGATATTCACACAGCTGGCAATCATCTTCAAACTTCCCTGGATTCTTTATCTCTATGGCTAAAATCATGGCGCATCGCCCTCAACCACAGCAAATGTGAAATGATGCTTTTCACTCTCCGCCGACCCGCGTCTCCTGCACCTGTTTTGATAGATAACATCCACATACCTTGGAAGCGCAAGGACGAAACAGTAAGATATCTGGGAGTACTGTTTGACCGCCGACTTACTTGGAAGGCTCATATCAACAGTAAACTCAACTTGGCTTATTTCCGACTCTCCAAGCTTTATCCTCAGATTAACCGTAAATCTTCTCTTAAAGTGCTACAGTGCTTTTACTTTACACCTCTTTACTTCGTCCTCTTCTCACATATGCTTGCCCTGTGTGGGGTGGCGCAGCTTCTAGTAAAATTGCAGCCATGCAGTCCTTTCAGAATAAAGTTTTACGCCTCGCCCTTCACGCTCCCTGGTTTGTTCGCAACACTCAGCTACACCGTGAAGTTGGAATTTCCTCCATAGTGGACTTCATCCGCCATCAGGCTCATCGCCTCTATGGTCGTCTTCACCAGGTCCCAGGTGCGGTTTTGTTCTCCTTGGGCCATAGGTCGCAGCCTCCAAACCGCATCCGCAGTCGTCTGCCGCAAGATCTGCTGCTACCACCTGACAACCCGTCAGACACCGCAGAAGAGGACTGATATCTACACCATTCTCACCATGTGCTTGTCCCTGAGGGGCCTATAGAGGTCGACCTCATTCTTGTTCAGACTCACGTTCTTATTAAGTAGGTTTTTTTGTGTTTTTGTATTCAGTTTATTTCCCTGGCGCTGCAGCGCTGGTCGGTAATAAAGGCAAATTAAAAAAAAAAAGATTAATATTCTCTCTTCTCCTTTCCGCTCCATTTTGACTGTGGCCACTCGTAGCCCACGTTGTGTGTATACTGATGACAGCAGATATAAATGAGGTAGGAAGCTACAAACATCGCCATTTCCATCGTTTATTGTGTTTTGTTGCTGTGTCATTGAGCGCTTTGGAATGATTGTATCATAAGGAAACGTAACCTTTTTAAGGGAAAACACATTTGAACACTATATACGTATCCTTGTCATTCCTGTACTGTGTATGTGTTTCAAAAATACCATACCACATCAGTAGAATAAGGAAATAATAAATTATTCCGCCTGCTGTGTCAACTAATTCAAATGCAAGGTTGCATATGTATGGATTGGAATACTTCCTCCTGCTTGAGTGAGTGAGTGAGTGATTAGGGTTTAAGGGCCCGTCGACAGCTAGGTCATTAGAGCCCCTCCTCCTGCTTGTGTATGTAGGGCACCTGTCTTAGTAATTGGTTTGCATACATTAATAATAGCGATAAATAGGTAATACGTTTTAAACGCAACCTCCTTTCATTGACAACGAAACCTGTGAGAAGAAAAATCCTTATAAAATAATCCTATGCACAATTGAAGTACTAACTGAATATTTCATTTTTTATGTTTATTAATTACTTTACTGGAAATTCCTCTTCCATGAAACGTAACACGAAATGTAATGTGCACGGAGTAGATAATGTATTAAAATGGTAAATCGAGAAAAAGCAGTTCTTCTTTTTCATGACCATGGTGGAATCTGCAAAATTCACTTCATCAATAACTGAAGGTTTGGAGAATATTTATGTGCCTAAACCTGTAACTCTTCTAGCATGTGATCTCAACGTCAGTCTTTGGTTTTAAAATCTGAAAATGCGTTAAGCATTAAATAACTAAATACTTAAAAAAAAACTTTGAAACTAATTAATTTTTGTTCCTACCAGAGTTGGATGCTGTTTTTTGTGCAATTAGAATTTACAAAATAATAAAATGTGACATTTTAGTTTTGGATGCGAATAGAGTAGCTTTAATCTTTTGCATTTTTGCATTGTGAATAAATTGAATAATTAAACCCCCTGAAAATTACAAAAGAGATTGTGCTTGAACCTTGTGTGGCAGTTGATAACATAAACTCCCTTAAGTATGGACGTATTGGTTTCATAACTGTAAAAATATAAAAAATTCAAGTTTCAGTGCCAGGGTCTCTTAATACGCCATAACGTTATATCATTCAATTGTTCCCTTCAGAATTCACTTGAACGTAAAAATGTAGCATGACGTCACACTAAACAAAATGAGAAACGTTGTCAAGGTGAATCAACAGCAGAAATTTTTATCTTGAAGATGAACACAAGATCTACAACGCTAAGTATTACATCGAAAGTAGAAAATCAAATGGTGTGTCTCCAAAAGAGAAGAAACGGGTCACTACACAATACAAGAATGAAGGTATTTATTTGGGTAATATTTATGAGAAAAACTAAACGAACCGGGAAAGAAAATTTCGATTAACATACGTTTTGGAAGTCATATGTATGTACATACGTACATAGCCGTTGTACACTAAAAAGTTAATTGCAGATAGAAGAATGATTATTCATAATTTTTTTCCATTTATTACTGTTAATGTTTGAAAGAATATTTTTAAAATCTAAGATAACTATTGGGGAATAAATAAAACCTCAGGGCAAGTTTAACCGGATTTGATTAATACTTACCAAACATTACTCTGCGCAACATCGCATATTTCAAATCTCTTCTCATATTTTCATTGATAATGAAAGTACAGGCAAATTGAATACTCTGCGAATAATCCGTGAAGTCCGCTTCTCTCTTAATTAATCGTCTTAACTTTAGGCCATGAGCAACACCTTACACACAAATAGCGTACCTCTGCATGTAACATATAACTTAACTCAAATATACTATTACAGGAGATGTACATTGCTATCGAATTAAAAGTTTCACTACATAGCTTGTGCTTTTGAAGTGGCAGATCGCCGAACATATTTTTCTTTCTTGGGATAGACCGCAAACAGTATACATAATTTCAAAGCCAGTATAATTATAATAAGCCGTTTTTTCAAGATTTGGTCATCTCTTAATGATTCTTGCTGTGAATTAATTTCTGTAAACACATAACACGAATAACATGAAGCAAAAGGGAAAGGAAACTTTTGTAAGCTTAAAAAGGAGGATTTGTGAAGAAAACAGCGCTTTAAACAAATGATCTTCATAAAATGAGCGATGTAAAACCGTGGAAACTTATCAGACATATGATACATACAGCGTTAACTTGACTTACACAACCGATATATTCATCCATCCAGAACCATTTCAAAAACACAGATCTACAATCATTCAGCTTTCGTTTGCAGGATTATAGGTTTTAAAAACTGCAATTCGTGGCGAAATTGACTATTTGATGCAGACAGAAGTTGGATTAATTCACAATTTGGAATGAGGATTGTTTGAATGATTTTAAAAACAGATGAGTAAACAGGGATCTATGGAAGAACCCTAATACATTTGAATTATATTATTGTATTGTTAGTTTAAAAATTAAATTAAATTTAAAACTGTAGTATCACGTTATGCCGAATAAAATGAGTAATACAATTCTATCCTTTACTAGGGGGAATCGACCTAAGGAAGTGTTTCTCTGGATGAGGGCGAGAAAATGTTAATATGTCATGCATTCAATAGGAGGCAGCCAATAGAATACAGCGAAAGGTAAGTGCCGAAAAGTACCAGAAATAAAGTATTTGTGTTTGTAGTATTTATAACAGGTGAGTCAGCTGCCCCTTATTCTCGAGTTTTATGCAATCCGCATTTTATACCTCAACATGAAAACATCGACCCCATTACTTGGTTCCACCCGCGTATTGCACATGGATGTTAAGCACTCGATCAAATTAGTACTAATATAGATGTAATCACATCGCTTTTTAATATATTCGTAATTAGACAGCTCACGTTTGCACTTCTGCAAATGTTCACTGCAACCAGCGAGTATTACATCTTAAACGGAATGTTTAGCTCACGCGTTCCTAGGTAGCTCGGTTGGAACGGGCGCAAGACTGCCAAGTAAACTGTCTGCTGTGAATATGGTTCGAAACACCTGCATGCACTAATTTTTTTTTACCGTACAATCCTCACAATTTACAAACTATTATTCTGAAAACTGTTATTATATTCATTTTTATTGTTTTGTTTATAATTTATGACATTGTTTGATGTTTCTTTATTGGTGAACTACAATTATGTAGTTGTTTAAACTCACCTATAGGTAGGTGCAATTGAAATAAGGATCATTCATACACATTTGAACACAGAAAGTAAGGAAATTACATTGTCAGAGTTTAACATGGAAGTTAAACTCAATTTTGCACACAATGAATTGTTGTGCTATTAAAAATACAGACAACCAAAAACGATTATAATTATAATGTCCTAAACCCTAAGGGACTTCATAATTGGGTTACTGTGAATTCGGTTTCCAAGTTTTGATGAACATTTAAAAAAAAATATTTACAACGCTGAGACTCGAACCTGTGTCATTGAGGGTTAAACGCAGAGGACCCTTCACAATCCTATTCAGCTGTTTCGAAACTTCCTGAAAGCACGTACCACGTCCAATAGTAGGACTTGCATGCCTGGCGCTATGCCATTTCCACCTCGCAAGTTATCGGGCTTGATTTAGCCTTTTAAGACAGTTTTAATCACTTACTGGGCGCTTTAATATTATTACTTAAATGGCAAAAGCTGTTATGCATATTAATTGAGATGCACGAGGAGTAGTTCACGCAAAAATTCAAATAAACTGTTTAATAATGTGTCCGTTTTGACTGTACGGGTCCATGATAGATGAAGCCTGTCTAAGTTTTTCCTGATTTTTAGCAGCCAATCCCTGCTCTAAGTACAAGATCCACCATTTTGTTTTTAGCTGTCGTTGTTAGTGTACTCATATGATAGGTCCATTTTTTCAGAGGCGTTTACTGAATTATGTTGCTATGTATACTCTAATAAGTTTGTAAAATCGGCAGGAAACCGGAATTTGCTTTCAGTAAACGAGTCGTGTATTTTTGAAGTGTACTTTAGCGAGGAGGACGTTCTGTCCCTTAAAGCACTGTTGCTCTCAATTTTGCGCATTCCTCTCTTTAAGAATGCCAAGCAATACATTTTAGTAAGCGCAAAACTGGACTAAGGCGCACATGCCGTTAGATGGGTGGCCTACCTTCCAAAAACATAAGGCGCGGCTGACTCACCTGGTAGAAAACGAAAACAAAAGGTCGCTCGCTACTCAATTTGCAAAGTACTCTCCGCTCTGCATAGTTATAATTTTAAGCAGTAGGATAAAGGGAACAGATGTGCAAATGTACCTAATTCTCAGGAGTTCATAATGACATCAGTTTCCTTCTTGCTTCCCTATATTAGAGCTTCAAGAGACATAAAGGATTTTATTTTAATACTTCATTTTTAGCTAATTTTCTTTCATTTCATCTTTATATTCTTAATTCGTTATTTCACTTTTACTCTTTTGAATTGTTCATTTCATTTCTACTTTTTAATTTCATTCCGTTTCAACTGATATTTTACTTTCTCTACTACGCCCTAAGCCTACTGTTTTCCCATATTTCCCTTACACTTAAAAGATAATAAGCAATAAGATAATGTCTGCAAACGTTTATTGCAACCAATACGAATAGGAATAAACGTTTGTAAGAATAGTTAGTACAAGAGGAGAGAAAGTCATGTGAATGAAACACGTCAGATTTTTACTTTCTCTACTGGTAAGTAGGGGAAGTATTATATTCCACCCAAAAATTCGATGTCAAGATTTCACCGGAAATATATGTTTTGAGGCCCCCTGAATCCCAAAATGCATTTTTAGAAAAAGGTCCGTGTGTGTGCCTGTGTGTTTGTGTGTCACTCTGTGTGTCAGTCTGTGTGTCTGTGTGTCATGCTGTGGACAGCATAGCTCAAAAACGAAAAGTCGGTTAAAAACCAAACTTGATATTTAAGTTTAATGTCTTTCAAGGATTTGACACGAAGATTTTGAAGAAAATAGCCCCAACCTAAACTACTCTTTACATGGAACATTCTTGGAAAATTTTGATATTCTTGAAAATGGCTCTAACGATTTTGATTAAAATGTCATATGTTTGAGATATTTTTATGACAAATGAAATGTATATCTTGAATTTTCTGGCTATAGCCTATGTAGTCGTATTCACTCTGGGCGACTTTTGCATAACTGGTAAACCGTTAGAGATAGATAATTTCATACTACACAAAAAATGTAGATCTTGCTAAAATACACAATTTATGTCTCGATAAATTTTCTTGTAGGGTGAACCATTTCGGAGATATTCCTTGTTATGTATGTGAGTTTCGGAAAACTCAACTTTCGTGAAATGGATCATCGTTGTTCATTTTTTTTATATGTTAAGTGCGCAAAGACAACAGAATCTCAAAGCTTTAAAAGATTTGACTATCGCAAAAAGCCTACTATATTCTAACATTCCCCTTGCACCTACAAGGAAATAAGCAATAAGGTAAGTTGTACAAATGTTTATCTTAACTAACACGAAGATATAGGAATAAGAGTTTGTAAGAATGGTTAGTACAAGAGTAGAGAAAGTCATGTGAATGCGACTCATCAGATTTTTCTTTTTTACTTTATTTTTTATCCAGTTTTACTTTTTTATTTCACTTAATTTCTATTTTATTAGTTTCTCTTCCTTTTTAGCTTTTATATTCTGATTTCATTTCGCCTGTGCTACTCGTATTTTATCTGACTTCATTTTATTCCAATTTTACTGTTTTATTTTAATTAATTTCATGTCATTATTGCCTTTTTTATTGAATTCATTTCATATTTACTTAATTTTTTTATTTCATAATTTTTTCGTTTTTGCTAATTTTACATAATTTCTTCCCAATTTTAACTTTTTATTTTATTTCATTTTCTTTCTTTTTACCTATTTATCTATTTACTTACTAACTTAAACCTACTCACTCAATCTCTCAATCACTCACTCAATCACTCACTCACTCACTCACTCACTCACTCACTCACTCACTCACTCACTCACTCACTCACTCACTCACTCACTCACTCACTCACTCACTCACTCACTCACTCACTCACTCACTCACTCACTCACTCACTCATTCACTGACTCAGTCACTCACTCACTCGTTCGCTCGCTCGCTTACTTATTTATTTTTTTATATATTGATGTATTAATTATCCATCCATCCGTCCATCCGTCCCTCCATTCCTGGCAAGCCTATGATTGGATTTTATGCTGAGCCATCCACCATTATATTTTGCGCCAGCCATAATTATATTGTTCAAACAAATTCAGCTCAACTAAGGTTTACTTTCTCTACTGCATATACTAAGTAGGGGAAGTACTGTATTCGACGCAAAATGTTGATGTCAAAAAAAGGCAGTTTTAGAAAAAGGTCCGTGTGTATGTAAAATGTGTTTCTTTGTGAATAGCTTAACACTAAAACGAAAAGTTGGTTAAAAACCAAGGTTGGTACTTAAGTTTACTATCTTTCAAGGATGCACCTAGAAGATTTTTCAGAAAATTCCTCCACCCTTAACTACTCTTTACATAGGAAGTTTTTACAAAATTTTGAATTTCTAAAAAAATGCGTATAACGGTTTTGATTAAAATGCCATATATTTAACATATTGTTGTGGAAAATATAGTACTTTAGTTTTAGCATGAATTGCAAACTTCGAAACTTCATTATTTGAAACTTCAAAATTTGTTTAAAAGCTGCCAAACTGAGGACAATTTATTTAAACACTATAAACTATCTGAGAGGTAGAACTGGAACTTAAAAATTCAATGCCACACTTGGATTTAAACCACAGACCCTCCACTTACTAGGCGCGTGCTCTAACCATTAAACTACTGTGACAACCTTCCAGAATGACATTGAATTCTCAAACCAGTTCGTATTTTTCCCAGTAAACCACAAAGACAGTCTCACATCAGAGACAACTACCCCAATGGTGACTTACTATTGCAAGTAGTTTATGCCCTGGTTTAAATAACCTTCAGGTGGTAATTATTGTTTATTTATGCCAACAAACTTACTGTTGGTGTTTTTAAACACACAAACCGTGTGAGGGCAATGTTTGAGGGCTAGAACTGGAACTTAAAAAATCAATGCTACAGACCCTCCGCTTACTAGGCGGGTGCTCTAACCATTAAGCTACTGTCACAACCTGCCAGAAAGACATTGAATGCTCAAACCAGTTCGTGTTTTCCCCAGTAAACCACAAAGGCAGCCACATCAGAGACAATTACCCCAATGGTTTTTAAGAACACAGTTAAATGTAGTGGGGCGATTTTTCAAAACAGTACTTTTAAGAATATGCGTGCCATTTAGTCAGCATATTGTACAGAAAACTTTAATTGCTATATTTATATTAAAAATGGTTTGGCCTAAAATTTTGTTTTTCTGGAATATAGCGGATGCGTTTCCTTAGCTTTTATTTGATGACAAGCTGAGCCAGCAACCCTACTCGTGTTATTGTATTAAATGTGAAGATCATTCTCTGCTTTCCTATTTCACCTTTTCACTCTGGTACGGGTTTTATTAAATGATAGTCAACACATATCAGCGTGAATATAGCAGCAGGAATAATGTTTTTACTGAAAGATGGAAAGTTTGATTGATATCTGACGCTACTCTTATCTTCAGGGTCGATGGATACAGAATGGAATGCATGAATCAACGTTCCTTTTATCACAACATATTTATTCGTAAATTTACATTTTAGCACTATGTTCATTAGTTAACAACTTTCAAAATTCGATAGAATCTACACTGTTTAAAAGTTTGGGTGTAATTTACATGTTCACACGCTATCAGCAAAAATATACATCCTTTCACCTTGAACTCACAGACGCTAATGATAAAAGAGTCCCTAGCGTCTCTATGACGCAACACCGCCATTCTTATGTATTCATCCGCGTAACAGTTCTCATTGGTTGAACTCAAAGTGACGAGAAAACATTTGCTATCTTGAATATTAAAAAAAATAAGTCCCTGATACACCCAAATTAAAAGAGTTAGAAATTTACACACTCTTACAAAAATATTTACATGAACAATTTTCTATTGATCAATATTCTGTCTCATATGCCCCTTGTTTTGTTTTTCAAGTTGTCACCTTATTTACAATCTTGAAACACAATACAATACTTCTCCCTACTCCTATGATTCAATCACTTTGTACAATTTTTTTTTTTTTTTTTTTTTTTTCAGTCTTCTTCACTGTTTGTCCTTGTCCTTCGTTTTGACATGATACAGCATGTCTTTATAAATTTCACATATTCGATTACTACACAATGCATTCAGTTATTATACAATACATATCCAGTTATTGTACAACACATTTAGTTATTTCACAATATGTCCAATTATTATACAATATATATTCAGTCATTGTACAATATACCCAGTTATCATATCACATATGTTGTTATTATACAATACACCTTCAGTCATTATACAATACATATTCAGTTATTGTACATTTGACATTGACACAAATATAATTTAAGTGTTTCATGTGGTTTTTGACTTGTATTCATTGCTATGAGGAGAGAAAAACAGGATACAAATTTTGAGCTAATGATTATAATCATGTTTATGGCAATATTTTATTCAGTTCTTTGCCTTCTTTGTCTTATGAGCTTATGTATAGGCAGGTTATTGAGTCGGTTCTTAAACTCTGATGTTACTAATGGTAACATTGGGTTATTATTCATTGTTGTTTGGTTCAACATTTCTTCGAGCTTAGCATTGGCTATATTCATCTTAATTCATGGGCATTGTTTTTCTGATTATGGTTTTTCTCACTTCACTAATTGTCATTTCTTTGTCTCTTATTTCTATAAGAGAAAACTTCTGTACTTACAATTATTCTGTAATTGTATTATTTTTCTTCTCCATTTACCCTCGACATCTTTGTGTCGAAATATTATATCTTTTTCATCATAATTGATTCATTTTTATTTTTGTCCCTGACATCCTTATGTCAAAAACATATTATCTTTCGTCGCTATGATTCATTTCTTTAATGACAATCAGTGTCCTCGTCTGTCTTTGTTGACAATGCTCTTTGTGGTCGATATAGCCAATGACTATGTAGATTTTCTTCCTTGTTGTAATTCCTAATCTGAACATAATTTTCTATAAGTAACCCATTAAAAATTCTTATCTTCTTTCATCTCTACTACTCCTGCCTTACACATTCGTTGACAAAGATTATTTGGTCCTTTCTTTGTATGGCTTTAATTTGTTTTTATGGTATCTTCCTACCAACTTGCCATTTGTATTCTGTAGCTCATATGTGTGGTCACCCAGCTGTTTTGTTATGACCAGTGGTCCCATCTCTCTCTATGTAGCCATCATGGTGTCGATGTCAATTGTAAGTTGCTGAGATTTTGTTGTTTGTCATTCACTCGGTTGGGACGAACTTAGTTGTTATAATTTCCCTGAGTGTTGGTGGTGGTGGTTGTTTCTGTATTCTGTGCAGCATCTGTCCTATTTGGCACATTTTCATCTACTTCCTGCTGTCTTATGTTGTCAGTGTACCATTGGTCTCTGCCCCTTTGGCGTGAACCTCTGTCGTATGACGGTCTGTGATTATTCAAGTGTTCCCTACTGAATCGTATGTGATTCACTTGATGGGTATGGTCTCCTGGTCTTCCACGATCATATGTATATGTTCTGTATCTCGATTCACCATTCGGTATCGTGTCGTGGTACCGCTGTCTTGTGTTCTCCATCCTCTCGCCATGATTATGTGGTTGTGGGAAATGGTGTGCCCCTCTCCCCCTTTCATGGGTACTCCTAGTATTTCTATGTTCTCCCTCACTCTGGTTGTTCGTAGTCGTGTTCCGGTTTAGGATGGGTGAGTTTGGGTGACCGTTCCTATGTCTATGCTCATTAGGCCGACCATTTTGTGTTTCGAAGGCTGTCAGCAGTTCTATCATATCTGCAAAATCTACTGCCCTCGCAACAATTAACCCTGTTCTCACTGTGTCTGGGAAATGTCTTGTTATGCTGGCAATTAGTTCTGCCTCCGACAAGTTGGGGTCTAATAGCTTTCATTTGTTGGCTACTTTCATAAAATAATCGACTAACGACAACCCTTTGGTTGGATCGTATCTACCTGTCGCTAGCTCTACCCTAGTTTGGTTTTGTTTAGCTGGGCCCCAATACCTTGATAGGAATAAATTTCTGAATGAGCTATACGACTCATGACCAGCTAGTGTTAACCTGAGCCATTCTAATGCCTTGTTTTTTAAGCTTTTCTTAACTATCATCATTCTAAGCTCGTTTGGTATCCTTTTCACTTTAAAATATTCTTCCATCTCTTTAACAAAGAGTTTTGGATCGTCTCCCTTCTCCTCGTCAAATGTAGGTGGTGTGATTTCATGTAATATGCTGTTGGTGTAACATGTGTTATGTGTTGTGTCATTGTTTGGTTGTGAACCTCTTTCTCTGTATGGTGAGTCAACATTTTGTACATTATTCAAATAACTCTCATCTCGTACATTACTTACATCTAAATCATCTTGTCTTTGTAATGCCTTCACAACATCATTTGCATTAGCCAAACTTTCTTTCCCTTTTTTCATTTCTTCACAAATTGATTTTAAATCATTCTTTATTTCTAAGTGGCTTTGTTTCATATCATTTATAGCATCCTGTTGTGAAAGCATCACATCATTCATTGTCTTAATTTTAGGAATTACAATTTGTTCTACAGTTTCATTAATAATGTCTTTCTTTACTACCTCAATCTCTTTCCTTAATTCCTCAGTTATTTCTGCTTTTACATTTGTTATCTTACAGTCTACACTTGTATTACATTCTGTTATTTCATCCCTACATCTAGCAATTTCTCCTTCTAACACCATTTTATTCTCTCTCATCTCTGATTCTATCTTTCACATCCTATCTCCTACAATTTCTATCCTGGCTTCTAAGGCTTCCTTTGTTTCATTTAAGTTTTTATGTACTAATTTTAAATTAGTTTCCATTACTTTCATATTTTCTTTACACTCCTGTCTTCCTAATTCTATTTTCTGTTCTAGGTTCTGTCTACCTAATTCCATTTGCTGTTCTAAGTTCTGTCTGCCTAATTCCATTTTCTGTTCTAAGTTCTGTCTCACTTCCTCCATTTTCTGTTCTATTTCTTTTTTATTATTTTCCAAGTCCTCTCTCACTCCCTCTATTTTTTCACCTAAACTTTGTTCTATGTCCTGTTTTAATTCTGCATTATTTTGCTCCATTTTCTGACCTAATTCTACCTTGTTTTGTTCCAGTTTCTGTTCTAGTCTTTCAAACATCATCATTAACCTTTGGTCTTTGCTTATTTCCGCCTGTTCCTCACTTTCTAATTCTATCTGATAACTAGGCCTATCTGCCCCTTCCCCCACTCCTGTTTCTATCTCTTTTCGCGACATTTTAATTCCTTTATCCAATTCACTTAATGTTGAAAGTCCCAATATTTTTCCACTTCTCAAAAACATGTACAATGGAAATAAAATGTATGTAAAAACAAAAAATTTTGATCCTACTTTCTTTTCTGTTGGTTCTTCGTCCAGTTATTTACGTCTCCTGGGTAGTTGGCTTCGCCAGATGATCTCCGGTGTTCTTCCCACGTTGATTCTCCGTGTATCGATGTTTTGCTGATATCAGTCGATGGTCTAATGGCGTCTTTCTCCTGCGCGATGGGATGGTGTCATTTGGTGTTAACACTTTGTACTCGTAATTTTGCATTCCATTCTAAATTCGCGCTCCACGTTGGGCAAGCCATTTTGGTACGGGTTTTATTAAATGATAGTCAACACATATCAGCGTGAATATAGCAGCAGGAATAATGTTTTTACTGAAAGATGGAAAGTTTGATTGATATCTGACGCTACTCTTATCTTCAGGGTCGATGGATACAGAATGGAATGCATGAATCAACGTTCCTTTTATCACAACATATTTATTCGTAAATTTACATTTTAGCACTATGTTCATTAGTTAACAACTTTCAAAATTCGATAGAATCTACACTGTTTAAAAGTTTGGGTGTAATTTACATGTTCACACGCTATCAGCAAAAATATACATCCTTTCACCTTGAACTCACAGACGCTAATGATAAAAGAGTCCCTAGCGTCTCTATGACGCAACACCGCCATTCTTATGTATTCATCCGCGTAACAGTTCTCATTGGTTGAACTCAAAGTGACGAGAAAACATTTGCTATCTTGAATATTAAAAAAAATAAGTCCCTGATACACCCAAATTAAAAGAATTAGAAATTTACACACTCTTACAAAAATATTTACATGAACAATTTTCTATTGATCAATATTCTGTCTCAACTCTCTCACGCTTTCAATCTCTCTCTTCCTCTCTCTCTCTCTCTCTGTCTAACGCAAGCCCTCCAGCTCCGTCATTCTCTCCCTCTCTAACTTAAACTATTCTTCTGTCTCTGTCTCTGTCTTCCTCTGTCTGCACAATCTCTCCTTCATTTGTCTCCTGCACTCCCTCTCCCTTTCTATCCAATGTACATGTAATGTTTTGAAAAGCAGTAATAAAGCGGTGATTCTTTTTTCTAAGGTGTTAATAAATATGAAAACAGAGTATAAGCTTTAACCGCACACAAGGTGTATTATCTTCCTTACTCTAGAAAAAAATTGGATATTGTACGCGCTTACTTGCTAAGTGCGAATCAATTTTGTTCCACTCTTGCAGAAGAATATATTTCAGTTGTTATTCTGACAGATATGCTTGTGTTGTGGTGTTTCCTGATCCTATCGTCCTATCCTATCTTACCAGAATTTCCCAATCAAGTTCAAGTTGGGTGATTGAGGTGATGTTCTGAGTGTATGGGGTGTGTTGTAGATGATCCATAACATAGCATCTTCTGAGGTGTGCTTAGGACCGTCGTTATAACCATGCTTGTTCATCAATAAAATGTACCTCACACCACTTGACCTCATGGATTCCAATATCATTATACCGGAGATGTCCAACCTTGTCTCTTTGGAGACGGTTACCTCATCAGCGACTACAGCTCACTCCACTCCTTCAGTCGGAGGGACACAGGAGTGAAATACAGTCAGTATCCAGTGACGGACACAAAAAGCGATTTCATGGCACTTACCAAGTCCTACCAGCTTTTTCTGGGAATCTCCTCAAAAGACCTCTTCATTCTGGATGATTTGCGCATAAATGGTAAACAGTAAGGCAGAAAAAATCTTACGAAATAAAAAATGCGGATCTCGTTATAACAAGCAATTGATGCCAAATACTTCATTGTTCTTTTGGGTGAATCATTTCCCATATTATTTGTTTGTATTTGCCAATGCTTATACTTTTAAATAATGAAATAATGAAGCTACTAACAGTGAAGACACGGAATCTAAAGGCTGTTAGATGTTTCTACCCTCAAAATAAATAAAAGGTAATTCTATTTTTAAATTGGGCCAATACAAATTTACAAAAAGGTATTAAAGAATATGGAATAAATTTGTTTACTGAAAATGAACTCAATATACAAACTTTACAAATTTTTTCTAAAAGTATAAAATTGCAAATTATAAAAAATCTGGCATTTATCAATTTAGCTGTTTGGATAGTGATAGGGTGTATATTGGTAATACTAAAAATCATTTAGAAATCAGAATAAAAGAGTATTTTAGAAATATTAAATATAAACAAACTGATAAATGATCTGTGGCAGATCATTTTTGGTCATCTAATCATTAAATTAATCCAGAGGTTAAATTATTAAAACAATTAAGTGAACCTATAGATTTAATGGTTGTGGAACACATTTTTAGTTTTAAAAACAAGAGTCGTGTTATAAATTTTGAAATACTTTCAGTGGATTGTACTTAAAGGGTTTTGTTTCCAGAGATTGCGAGGGGGTTTTTAAAATGAGCATCACTAAGTATGCTAACTCGTTTCTATAGCTTTGAAAATAAGCTGGAGACAATTTGAAGCACGCGAGTGGTGAAAAATCATACCACAAAACTAAGATAAGTGGTTTTTAGTTACTAATTTGTTCTTATTTTGTACTTATGCTTATTCCAAATATAAATGTTATTCGTTTTTTATCTCTTGGCCTTACAAAAAGAACGGAATTTTAAAGGCATCGCATAATAATTAGCTCTTCAAATATTTCACCATCTCTTAAAGCCTGCTATTCCTCTTGCACGTACAAGAAAATTCGCAGTAATGTGATTTCTGAAAATACTTCTATTGATTAAAATATAGTACATAGCGGAATAAGAATTAGTAAGAATAGTGTGTGTAAGAGTATAACTCTATAGCTATATTTATGAATAGAGTTTCTCTAAATTAAACTATGCTAAAATTCTGTATTGCAAAATGTTACGCAACGATCACTTGGTGTATCCTTTCATTTTGACTTCCGCCTATTAAACGGAGAGCCCGTGGTTCAAATTCCGGCTGTGAGTTTTTCAGTTCCAATTCTGCCTTGCAAGCACTTCCCACACACGGCTTGTGTGTTTGAAAACACCAATATTATGTTTGTTGGCATAAATAGATAATAGCTGTACATCCTTAACGCAAGCTGTACCAAAGAACAGATGTGTAGGTATAGCCTAAGACTTTTATTTATTTATTTATTTATTTACTTATTTATTTATTTATTTATTTATTTATTTATTTATTTATTTATTTATTTATTTATTTATTTATTTATTTATTTATTTATTTATTTATTTATTTATTTACTTATTTATTTATTTATTTATTTATTTATTTATTTATTTATTCATTCATTCATTCATTCATTCATTCATTCATTCAATCATTCATTCATTCATTCATTCATTCACTCACTCATCCAGTCACTCATTCACTTATTCACTCATTCACTCATTCACTCATTCATTCATTCATTCACATATTTATTTAACCATTTGCACCATGAGGAGGCTACCTCAGGGATAAAGTATACAAAAACAAAAATGTGTAAGAAGATATACAGAGGTAGAATAAGACAAAAGTAATAAGTCAAAGAAAATAACAGAATAAACAATAGGAGACCCAAAATGAAGATATGCCCATATAAGGTAATTAAAATCTATGAAAATAAAACAAGAAAGGTAGGAAACATACTAACACTTAAACAAATGATTTCTTCAAATGTCTATGGAGTCTAGCATTGCTATGATAATGTCGTGTAGCCGTCTCTGGTCCAGCCCTAGGGAAGTCCACTGAGCTGGTATTTCGCCATGTATGTATCGTTTATTGTGTTTTGTTGCTGTCTCATGAGTGCTTTGGAATAATTGTTATAAGGACACGTAACCTCTTTAAGGGAAATCGTGTGTATTGACTATTGTTTAAGGGCCCGTCGACAGCTAGGTCATTAGGGCTTAAGGGAAAGCACATTTTGAATAATACATACGTATTCCTGTCATTATTGTACTGTGTATGTGTTTCAAAAGTACAATAACACATCAGTAGAATAAGGAAATAATAAATTATTCCGCCTTCTGTGTGGATTATTTTAAATTTAGGGTTGCATATGTATGGATATGAATACTTCCTCCTGCTTGTGTATGTATGGCACCTGTCCTGGTAATTGGTTTTCACACTTTCATAATAGCGATAAATAGGTAATACGCATCTTCCTTTCAGAATGTCATTTAGAACGAAACCTGTCACCAGAAAAATGCTTATAAAATAATCCTGTGTACAGTTTAAATACTAACTGACCATTTCATTTCTGAGTCTTATACTTTACTGGAAATTCTTCTCTCATGAAAAGGTAACTAAAATGTTATGTAGCCCATTTTCTAAATAGCGTCCAAGGTATATTATGGGCCAGTTTTAAAGCAGCTAGTTTGTCCATTCTTAAGTGATTTTCACATGCCTGTGCTCACACAAAATACACCAGCACACAAAGTTAGTTTAAAACACATTATTTGTAGCCCTCAAACATGTTTGAGTTAATGCTGTACAGCCAGATCGGGACGAAATTGATCCCCTCTCGATAATATTGTGACTTTTGGTTGGTGTGTGTAGTAAAGTAGACAGATGTAGTCTAGATAAAGAACACTTTTATTTCCGTAAACAGTAACTTTTTACACTCGTTGCAACAGCAAGAAAGTCTTTTCCCATTCTCCAACAGCACGGCTCCGAACTCGTAACACAAAGAACTAACTCTTCTCCGTCAGCACAACGCTTCACATCGTCTGTCCGTCTCCGTCGGCACGACTACTCAACGCTTCCCATACTCTGACTGACTCTTCTGTCGCACTTTACCGCTATTTATATCTCCCAGGCACTATTCTGGAAGCTTCAGGAACGTTCAGTTATTGCGGCGAGATACAAAGCAGAGAAGATTCCCGAAGTGTCTATCCTTTTCTCTCTTTCGGCAAGCGCCCCAACAATGCGGCCATGCTCTGTCTCTTTCCTTCGGCTCCTTTGCGGTAGTGCCGACAATAATGCGATGGGTGACACTGCTGTTGTCGGCAATTAGATGCGGCGGGCGCGGTGACACTGCTCCCTCCTCAGAGCTGGTCGTCCCGACCAGCACTATCACTGCGGCATCTCCCTTGCGCCCCGGTGGACTAACCCATCGAACCTCTTCTCCAGGAGGCACGATCCTAGGTATCGCTGTTGGATTGTGTCCCTTGGTCCAGGTAGGACGATGTATGCCATCCTGCTTCGAAATTCTGCAACAGTACCGCCGGTCTTGACGGTCCCTCGTCCAGTTGCCCTTCTTCCTGGTGTATTGACGGGCCATCCTGCGCACTTGGAAACGGCGCACTGGGTACCATGTCCGCCGACCTCTCTGGCGCACCTTCGCAGCCACCTTGCTTCCGATGGGTCCGGCAACAAACCCCACCACATCCGCGCGAGTCGCGTCCACCGCTGCACTCGTGTTCACTCGTGCTCGGCACGGCCTCTCCTGTATCCTGCCGTCCAAGATGATGTCCACCATTCTTCCGTTCACGGCACTATGTGTCAGGTGATTGGATAGCTCTGACGGTCCCCCCATGTCACACGCCAAGTCGGTTCTCGCGTGTTGCTCGTTTGCTTGTGAGCTTCCCTGCTGCTCGTCCTCCACGTCATATCCTGTTTGGTTACGTACCCGACACACTCCTCCAGAGGATCCTCGATGACGTCCCTGAACTGCCCCTTTGTCTTCCCCGAGACGTACACTTTCGTTATCTGAATCGGGCGCAACTGTCGCCTCGGCCACTAGGTGCTCCCTCCCCGGGTCTGTGCTATTCCGTCTGCCCCTGGCATCCAGTACTTTGACGTTCTCGTCAACTCTTACTACCAGGGCGCCAAGACGTTCCCCGTCGTCCTCCACGACGTCTACATGCTGGCAGAGGTCTTCCACCTTTTCGCCGAGTTCTTCCACGCCTCCCGTCACGCCAATCAGTTCGCCGAGTTGTTCCACGTCTTCCGTCATGCCAATCAGTTCGCCGAGTTGTTCCACGTCTTCCGTCACGCCAATCAGTTCGCCGAGTTGTTTCACGTCTTCCCTCACATCTTCTGAAACGGGCGCAACTGTCGCCTCGGCCACTAGGTGCTCCCTCCCCGGCTCCGCGCTATTCCGTCTACCCCTGGCATCCAGTACTTTGACGCTCTCGTCAACTCTTACTACCAGGGTGCCAAGACGTTCCCCGTCGTCCTTTACGACGTCCACGTGCTGGCAGAGGTCTACCACCTTTTCGCCGAGTTCTTCCACGTCTTCCGTCACGCCAATCAGTTCGCCATCAATTTTCGCCAATAGCTCCGTCTTCATCTCTTTCAGCTCGGCAGCGAGGTTGTTGTTTGCCGTCTTCATCTTGGACATTTCTGTCTTCATTTCGGCGAATAATTCTTTCATCATTGCCATCATCCTGGTTTCCGAATCTCCCTCCATCTTGGTTCTAACGTTGCAACTTCTAACGACGATGTAACGAAACTAGAAGCAATTCGACGGATCCCGCTTCTGACACCAGTGTGACTTTTTGGTTGGGTGTGAAGTAAAGTAGACAGATGTAGTCGAGATAAAGAAACACTTTTATTTCCGTAAACAGTAACTTTGTACACTCGTTGCAACAACAAGAAAGTCTTTTCCGATTCTCCAACAGCACGGCTCCGAACTCGTAACACAAAGAACTCTTCTCCGTCGGCACGACTACTCAACCTTCACATAGATCTGACTGACTGCTGTCGCACTTTACCACTATTTATATCTCCCAGGCACTATTCTGGAAGCTTCAGGAACGTTCAGTTATTGCGGCGAGATACAAAGCAGAGAAGATTCCCGAAGTGTCTATCCTTTTCTCTCTTTCGGCAAGCGCCCCAACAATGCGGCCATGCTCTGTCTCTTTCCTTCGGCTCCTTTGCGGTAGTGCCGACAATAATGCGATGGGTGACACTGCTGTTGTCGGCAATTAGATGCGGCGGGCGCGGTGAGACTATTGAATTATTATCAAACAATTCTAATTACATATTTATTTCAATCTATAGGCTAGTAGCACCCCTAACCTTTTGCCGCATTATCCCGTGAATTGTGATGATTACTCTTCATCTCACTATCTTTCTCACTTTATCAGTGTTTTGCTTATTTTTCTCTTCGAGGTTCTTTATCCCTCCCTCATACCTATTTCTGTTACCATTACTGCCCACACTCTCCCTCTCCATCATCCACAGTCTCTCCTTATCCATATATCCTTACCCGACTGTTAGCTCCTTTAATAGCGGCAAAAAGTTTCTGTTAAAGGTGTATTTATTTAGGGACCTTAGGAATGAAATTTCAATGTTCCATATTTTTATACGTATGAAATCACAAATTTGGACATTTAACGGTGGTTTATATAAACCCCTACACAAAAGTCCAGCACAATCTGTTTTATACTTTTGAGGGAATTATTTATTCTTAATTTAGACAAAATATGCCAAAGTATTCAATACGCATGAAAAAATAGAATGTCACAGGTAATGAGACCACCTCCGTATCGCAGGGTAGCCCTGGGGTTATTTTTTAACTGTCCAATAAACACCTTGAATCGTTGGCAGGAAGAAAAGTAATTTACTTCTTTGGTTTGATGGGCATTGAAAATATTGGGTTTCAATTTCTTGAGTGCTTAATTTTTTAAAGCTAAGCAAACTTTCAAATTTTGAAACCAAAGACTGAAGTTGACGTCACATAAATGGAGCATATGCCGGAAAAATTTTACTGCCGTAACACAAAATCTAATGTGCAGGGAGTAGATAGTGTATTAAAACTCTGATGTGTTGCACTCACATGACTTTCTCTACTTTTGTACTAACCATTCTTACAAACTCTTATTCCCATATCTTCCTCGTGTTAGTTAAAATAAACATTTGTACAAATTATCTTATTGCTTATTTCCTTGTAGGTGCAAGGGGAATATTTGAATACAGTAGGCTTTGTGCGATAGTCAAATCTTTTAAAGCTTTGACATTCCGTTCTCTTTGCACACATAACATAAAAAAATGAATAACGATGACCCATTTCACGAAAGTTCTAAGTTTTCCGAAACTCACACACATAACAAGGAATATCTCCGAAATGGTTCACCCTACAAGAAAATTTATTGAGACATAAATTGTGTATTTTGGTAAGATTTACATTTTTTGAAATGTAGAACATTACTTCCACTTACTGGTGTTTTGCTCCTCACTGTAACTTTCCTATCTGACCTTACCTTGGTCATCTCTTGTTTTCTTCCGACCCCAATGCTATTAGGGTTACTGAGGGCTAGGGAGTCTTTATTTTTCCAACCTCTCCATTTCTCTAATTTTTCTATAAAACCTTAACCCCTAACATGCTGACCTGTCATGGCATGTAATACGTCTTCTCATTGGTAATCAGAGGATATGGTCGGTGAATTTATTTTGATAATTCTCTCGGTCAGGCCGGTGAGACCCGTAAACCAACGACAGGTGTGGTCCCCCAGACATTCTGGGGAATGTGACCGCCAAAACATAAAAATATGGTGCTCTCTAAAAAACGGTTACAATTACTGCTATTGCTCTCTTTTTTATGAAATATGACTCGAGGGGTAAAATGTTCCAGAGTTAAAATAGTCCCCTATTCGGATCTCCGGGCGGGGACTACTTCTCGAGAACCAAAATATGCTAAATTTTTGGGATAAGAAAACACATCTACATTTATACAGTATTTACAATCCTCCCAGGAATGAACCAGATCTCTCACTTGTTGACCAATTAAATAAAACAATCGTAATTGGGGATTTCAGTACACATTCCAAAAGATGGGGTTATGAAAAAGTGGATTCTACAGGGAAGATAGTGGAAGAATTTTTGAATACCACAACTTTTGAACTGATTTATAGTAAAGAAGATCCCACAACCTTCATACATTATTCTGGAGCGGGCAGTAACCCAGACCTCTTGTTAGCTACAACAGATATTGTTTCAAAAATTAAAAAACAAGTTATAGAAGATCCAAGTTCTGGTCACAGAGCAGTAATTGCTGATGTAAAACTAGAGACTACAAATAACAGTCAAGGTCTTACGAAACTGTATTGGAACTTCAAAAAGGCAGATTGGAACAAATATAAAACTGAATTAGAACATAAATTTAAAGAACAAACATACTCACAGCTGCATGACTAACCAGATCATATGAACAAAGAATTCTGTAAAGTCATCCTAGAAACTGCAAAAAAAAAATATTCCTCGTGGAAGAATTAGAAATTTCAAACCCTTTTGGAACCCCAAGTAAGAAGAACTGAAAAAGCAAAGGGATATAGCTAGAAATACAGCTGAACAAACAAAAAACATATCAGATACACAAATATGGCGGAAGAAATGTGCCTCACTAAAAAAAGAAATTAATACTGCTAAAAGGAATCACTTTAATCATTTCTTAGAAAAAATGGATTATAGGTCAGATGGTAACAAAGCTCATAAGTTCATAAAAAATTGTCAAGAACAGGAAAGAAAACAACAGCACACCTATCATACACAACAATAAAATTTTAGTAAATGGTGCAGTCATAGCCGAAACATTCAATAAATATTATGCTAATTCACACAAAGTAACAAGAAATAATAAAAAGGAACGTAAAGAATTTAAGAAAGATTTGAAACAAGAAAGAGAATGTAATCCTAATACTCAGTGCAATATATTTTTTCAAAATTTTAATATGCAAGAATTGAACATTGCAATAAATAATCTAAAAAACAAAAAGTCTCCTGGACCGGATCACATTCATCCAGAGTTCATAAAAAACCTTGGAAAAACAGCAAAACAACAACTACTGAAACTCCACAATCTATCCTGGAAAACCACTGTACCTGCTGAATGGCGAAAAGTAATAACTGTCCCACCCTTGAAGAAAGACAAAACTGCATCAGAAATAAAAAAATTATAGACCAATAGCTCTTACCAGCATAATAGCAAAAGTGATGGAAAGAATGATGTCAAACAGGTTAAATTGGTTCCTAGAATCACAAAATTTAATATCCCCATGTCAAGCTGGATTCAGAGAGTTCCACTCTACAAATGAACAAGTCTTACTTCTCAGTCAAGAAATCAAAGACTCCTTCAATAGAAAAGATAATTTATCAGTTTTTATTGATTTTCAAAGTGCATATGATTCTATATGTAGAACAAAACTACTAAAGAAAGTAAAAAAAATAGGGATACAAGGTCCAATGTTTTCATGGCTATGTTATTTCCTAACACAACGCTTTATTGCAACCAGATATGGAAGAAATATATCTAAAAATAAACAAGTACACCGTGGCTTACCACAAGGTGCAGTGCTCAGCACTACACTTTTTAGTTTATTTATTAATGATCTACCACAACAAATACAAGAATCAGGCGTGAAGTGTACACTATTTGCTGATGACCTAGAAATGTGGACTTCAAAACCAAACTTGTTAAATTAATTACAGGTGCTATCAAAACCACACCAACAGCAGCTATGGAAATACTAACCAACCAATACCCCATTGAATATGAAATAGAAAAAGGGGCTCTTATTCAGCACGAAAAGTTGATCAGACTCCCATTCATTACATGGCACAAGAGAAATTTTACACATACACTAAAGACTCAGGAGAGCTTTCTTTCCAAAATTCAAGACATCAAGAAGGATGTACACCTTCCTGATTCAAAGGAAAACTTCATATCTAAAGTCAATCCAACACATACATTAGACATCACATATTATTTACATCTGACAGAAGAAGTTAAAAAAAGTGATACTCCAACTAGTGTTCTAAAATTATTGGCATTAGAGACAATCCATACTAGATTTCCAGAACATGAGTGGCTCCATATTTATACTGATGGATCATTGATATCAAACCAAGATGGAGCAGGTGTTGGAGTCACATGTCACCTCTTTTCCTATTACAAATCTTTAAGTTATGGAGCTACTAACTTTGATGGAGAAATTGAAGCAATTCGAATGGCCCTACAAAATCTTTTGTACAGAATTTCACATTTTTAGCAAGCAGTTATTCTCTCAGATTCCAGGGCAGCAGTTATAGCAATTACTTCCAAGTTGTCACTAAAAAACCAAACTATTATAGAATGTTGGAAGATGCTTAGCCGTCTAACAGCACTTCAAAAACACCTAGTCTTCCAATGGATACCGGCTCACTGTGGACTGAGTAGTAATGAGAAAGCTGATTTTCTTGCAAAAAAGGGTACCAGCGGTGTACAAAAATCTATAGTTAATTTACCATTTTATGCAGCTAAAAGATTAGTCAACTCTGAATTCAAAAAAATTATTGCAAAATATTACTATGAAAAATCATATATTATCAACTGCCTTCTAGTGCCCCATCCATCAGTGAAAAATATTGGAGAGCAAGAGGATTAATGACTATTGTCAGAAATCCAGCATTAACTGCAACACAAAGCTCAAGCACAATCTCTTTTATAGTTTTCAGGGAGTTAACTATTAAATTTATTCACAATGCAAAAATGTTTGAACATTAAAAATACTTCATGCGCATCAAAAAGTAAAATATCACATTTTATTATTTTATAAACTCTAATTGCACAACAAACAGCATCCAAAGCTGGTAGGAACAAAAGCTAATTAGTGTCTAAAATAATTGTTTTAGTATTAAATTATTTAATCCTGAACACATTTTCAGATTTTGAAACCAAAAACTGACGTTGAGATCACATAAATGTAGCACATGCTAGAAGAGTTGTAGATTGATGCACATAAATATTCTCCAAACCTTCAGTTATCGATTAAGTGAATTTTCCCTGTTTCGCCATGTTTAATGTTCTAGCGTAGATTTCTCGTGCCACGAGTGCTACAATCCTGCTTAAATTTTAGGCAGTATTTGAACAAAATATAGGTCAAAAGGGCTCAAAACAGATAAATTCAGCGAAAAAAGGGCAGCTAAAAGGCATCGCGTAACATAACAAAAGCTATGACGAGAGAGGCTACCAGAAAAAATACGTCATCTAACTCATGATCATTAAGAATTTTCTCGATTTTACATTTTTACTTTCTCTACTGGTAAGTAGGGGAAGTATTGTATTCCACCCAAAAATTCGATGTCGAGATTTCACCTGAAATACATGTTTTGAGGCCCCCTGAATAAAAAAAAAAGGCATTTTTAGAAAAACGTCCGTGTGTGTGTCTGTGTGTGTGTCAGTCTGTGAGTCTGTCAGTCTGTCAGTCTGTGGACAGCATAACTCAAAAACGAAAAGTCGGTTAAAAACCAAAGTTGATATTTAAGTTTAATGTTTTTCAGGGATGTGATACGAAGATTTTAAAGAAAATAGCCCCACCCTAAACTACCCTTTACATGGAACATTTTTAGAAAATCTTGATTTTCTTGACAATGGCTCTAACGATTTTGATTAAAATGTCATATGTCTGAGAAGTGTTTGTGACAAATGAAATGTATATCTTGAATTTTCTGGCTATTGCCCGTGTAGCCGTATTTAATCTGGACGACTTTTGCATAACTGGTAAACCGTCAGAGATAAATTACCTTAAGTGTGCAGAGTATTGATTCATAACTGTAAAATTATAAAAAATACAAGTTTCAGTGCCAAGGTCTCCTAATATGCCATAACGTTATTATGCCATTCAATTGTTCGCTTGAGAATTCACACGTAAAAATGTAGCATGACGTCACGCTAAACAAATGAGTAACGTTGTCAAGGTGAATCAACACCAGAAATTTTTCTCTTGAAGATGAACACAAGATCTACAACGCTAAGTATTGCATCGACAGCAGAAAATCAAATGTTGTGTCTCCAAAAGAGAAGAAAGGGTTCACTGCACAATACAAGAATGAAGGTATTTATTTGTGTAATATTTACGAGAAAAACTAACTGAACCGGGAAATGAAATTGCGATTAACATACTCACGTTTTGGAAGTCATAAGTATGTATGTACATACATAGCCATTGTAGACTAAAAAGTTAATTGCACATAGAAAAATGATTATTGATTATTTCTTTCCATTTATTACTGTTAATTTTTGAAACCATATTTTTAAAATCTAATAACTATTGGAGTTAATAAATCCATAAGGCAGGGTTAAACGGATTTCATTAATACTGGCTAAATATTGCTCTGCGTAGTAACACATTTCAAATCTCTACTCATATTAACATTTATAATGCAAGTATAGGCAAATTGAATGCTCTGCGAATAATCCGTTAACTCATCTTTCCTCTGATTTATTCGTTTATAACTTTACGCCGTGCGCAACGCCTTACACACAAATTATGTACAACTCTATGTAACATATAACTTTAGTCAAATATGTAAATATATTGAGAGGTAGAACTGGAACTTAAAAATTCAATGCCACAACTGGGATTTGAACCACAGACTTTCCGCTTACCGGGCGGATGCTCTACCACTGAGCTATTGTGACAAACTGCCAGAATGGCATTCCAGTTGTATCTCTCAAACTTTGCGCACACGCGGCTTGTGTGTTTAAAAACACCAACAGTAAGTTTGTTGGCATAACTAAATAATAATGTAAATATATTTTTACAGTAATAATAACTGCCGAGATATACGTTGCTATCGTTTTAAACATTTCACTACTTCACTTGCGCTTTTGAAATGGCAGGTCATCCTATTTTGCTTTCTTATGATTGAATTTGAACAGCATAGTTTCAAAGTCAGTATAATTATAATGACCCGTCTTTTCAAGATTTGATTATCTTTTCATGATTTTTAAACTTGATGTAAATTTATTTCTGTAAACGTATAACGCGATTAACACGAAACAAAAAGAAAAGGAGTTTGTGAAGAAAACAGCATTAACTTGACTGACACAACCGATATATTCAGCCATCCACAATCATTTCATAACCATAGATTCTCAATTACTCAGATTTCGTTTACAGAATTATAGGTATTAAAAACTGAAATCCCTTGGCGGAATGGATTATTTGATGCAGACAGAGTTTGGAAAATTCGCAATTTGGAATGACGATTATTTGAAAGATTTATTCTAAATGTAACAACATATAACGTAATTATTAATTATTTATTATTATTTATTTATCCTGGGATATAAAGTACTTACAATAGTAAGTCACCATTGGGGTGATTGTTTCTGATGTGAGACTGCCTTTGTGGTTCACCAGGAGAAATACGAACTGGCTTGAGAATTTAATGTCATTCTGGCAGTTTGTCACAATAGCTCAGTGGTTAGAGCGTCCGCCCGGCAAGCAGAAGGTCTGTGGTTCAAATCCCAGTTGTGGCATTGAATTTTTAACTTCCAGTTCTACCTCTTAAACATATAACGTGTTTCATGTATGAATTAAAACAGATGAGTTAACCCTAATACATTTAAGTTATATGATTGTATTGCTACTTTCAAAATTAAATTTAATGTAAAACTGCAGCATCACATTACATAAAACTCTATCCGTTATTAGGCCGAATCAACATGGTGACGTTTTCCTCTGGATGAGGGCTGGAAAATGTTAATACCTCATGCATTCAATCGGAGTCAGCAAATACGAGTAGCATACAGCAAAAGGTAAGTGCCGCAAAATATCAGAAATAGAGTATTTGTGTTTGTAATATTTATAGAGAACGTAAACAAAAAAGGTCGGTCGCAATTCTTCTTGCAGAATTCTCTTCGTTCTGCATAAATATAATTTTATGCAGTAGGATAAAGGGAACAGATGTGCGAATGTACCTAAATCTAAGGAGTTTATAATGAAACCAGCCTGCTTCTTGCTTTCACATTTTAGAGTTTCAAGAGCCATAAAGATTTTATTTTATTGTATTTTAATTTATTTTATTTTGATATTTTTTGTTTAGTTCATTTTATTTCATTTCATCTTTCCATTTTTAAGTTATTTAACTTTTACTCTTTTTTAATTTTATTCCGTTTCAACTCATTTTTATGCTCTGTACTATGCCGTAAGCCTACTGTGTTCCCATATTTCACTTGCACCTACAAAGATATAAACAATAACATAATTTCTGCAACTGTTTATCTCCACCAATACAAAGTAATATAGGAATAAACGTTTGTAAGAATAGTTAGTACAAGAGGAGAGAGTCATGCGAATGCAACACATCAGATTTTTCTTTTTTAATTTATTTCATTTATCCATTTTTACTTTTTCATTTCACTTAATTTCTGTTTATTTAGTTTCTCTTCATTTTTATCTTTTATATTCTGATTTCATTTCACCTGTGCGATTATATATGATTTCATTTTATTCCATTTTTACTGTTTTATTTTAATTCACTTCATCTCGTTTTTGCCTTATTTTATTGACTTCATTTCATATTTTCTTAATTTATTTTATTTCATAATTGATTTCGTGTTTGCTAATTTTACTTAATTTCCTCCTAATTTTATTTCATTTTATTTGTTTTTACCTATTTATCTATTTACTTACTAACTTACCTACTGACTCAATCACTCCCTCCCTCGTTGCTCGCTTATTTATTTATTTACTTATTTATTTTTTTATATTTATGTACTATTAGTGCATCCATCCGTCCATCCGCCCTCCATCCCCGCACCCGTCCATTCACTACATCAGTCAATCCTAAAATATTTGTTGTTGCTCCTTGAAAATTTTAAATATTTCTTTCAAGTAGAAGTTGCTATTCGATTTCTCTGTAGCATGCAAAGAGAAAGTAATGTTTAAGCCTCCACAAGTGATCGGCTTAAGCTAATATGCTGGTATACTAATAAGGGAACAACTTAATATTCAATGAAAGTACATATATTAACAAAAACAGAAGAATGAGCGTTTGTAAGAAGTGTTGGTAGAATAGGGAGGAGACATAACCATGTAATTGCAGCATCGTATTTGTTATGTGTAGTTATAGCAGACGCAAAATGTTGTTGTTGTTAGCTAATGCTGGATTTCTGAAAATGAAGTCATTAATCCTCCCGCTCTCCAATATTTTTCACTGAAGAGAGCAATAGCAGTAATAGTAACAGCTTTTTAGAGAGCAAAATGTAATGGTGACTGATGGCTGACCAAAACTATTCTATTCCCTGCAGTGCCAAGATATTTTGTGGGTGCAAATGCTATTTATATAAGCGACTTTACAGCGTGATATCACAACGTGTTTAACTACACATCACCGGAAGGAATGACAAGCCTATGATTGGGTTTTATGCTGAGCCACCCACCATTAAATCTTGCGCCAGCCATAATTAAAATGTTCAAGAAAATTCAGTTCAACTCATCTTTATTTTCTGTACTACGTATAGTAAGTAGGGGAAATATTGTATTTGATGCAAAATTTTGATGTCAAGATTAAACCAGAAATATACATTTTGAGGGCCCCTGTGTCCAAAAAAGGCAGTTTTAGAAAAGGGTCCGTGTGAATGTAATCTGTATTTCTTTGTGAACAGCATAATACTAGAACGAAAAGTTGGTTAAATACCAAAGATGGTATTTCAGTTTAATATCTTTCAAGGATACAACACGAAGATTTTTCAGAAAATCCCTCTAACCTTAACTGCTTTTTACATGGGAAGTTTTTAGAAAATATTGAATTTCTAAAATATGGCTCTAGCGGTTTTGATTAAAATGCCTTACGTTTAACATATTTTTGTGGCAAATTTATACTTCAGTTTTAGCAGAATTGCAAACTTCGAAACTTCAACATTTGAAATGAGTTTAAGGACATCCGTTTGTGAAAAAGGGCAAAAGCTGATAAAACTGTGTAAACTTTTTTATTTAAACACTATATACTATCCATTTTAATTCTATGTATTTAGCTATTATAAAACGAATCAATTTCCTGCTCGTAAATCTAGCTTCCTACAAGCCAAAATTTGAAGTGAACAAAACATTCAAGGGAGGCCTTTAAATACCAAATCAGCTCCACAGAAGCATAGGGGCCACTTCAGTTTACATCAAAGAATTTTCTTAAGCAGGTAAACGTCAGGTTTTTAACGTTATTTTGAAAATCTTCCTTTCTTTGGGTTTCATTTGTCAGCAAATTCTGATATCTAAATTGCTACACACGATATTCTTTTCGGCACAAATCAATGACATATCTCTTTGCAATAAACTGGATAAATTATCAGTTAATATTTTGTTAAAATGATAAATCGTGACGTTACTATACAACACGTGGATAATGTTCATATGGTGCAAATTATTAAACAAACAGTTGAGGTCTCATATGTATATCCTCCAAAACAAGAAAGACAATTAAAATTCATTTTAATTTTAATGCAACTGTTAACCAGTTTAGTTATAGAAATTAATTTTTTAAGAATATAGTTGCTTTAAATAAGGAAATAATGAAGCTGTTACCAGTGGGGCAACAGAATCTAAAAGAAGAAATTAGAAACTAAAAGCTTCACTTCTGTTAGTAATATAGCTGTGAAAAATCTTGTAATTTTATTAAGAGAGGCTTTTGGTTTCTAATTTGTTCTTATTTTAGATTTTACATAGTTGCATGACGGGGGACAATTTTTCAAAATATTACTTGAAGAATATGCATGGCATTTGTTCTGCATATTACACAGGCAACTTTGAATGCTATATTCAAATTCCAAATGGTTTGACCTGAAATTTTGTTTTTCTGGAATATAACGAATGCGTATCCTTAACTTTTATTTGATGACAAGCTGTGCCAGCAACCCTACTCGTGTTAAATGTGAATATCATTCTCTGCTTTCCCCTCTCACCTTTTCACTCTCTCACTCTTTCAATCGCTCTCTGTTTAACACATGCACTCCTGCTACTTCTTTCTGTGACCCTCTAACACAAACGTTACTGTTCTCTCTCTCTCTCTCTCTTTCTTCCTCTCGCTGCACTAACTCTCCATCATTTGCCTCCTGCACTCCCTCTCTTTCTATGTACATGTAATGTTTTGAAAAGCAGTAATAAAGCGATGCTTCTTTTTTCTGAGGTGTTAATAAATATGAAAACAAAGGTAGAAGCTTTAACTGCACACAAGATGTATTAATGTCCTTACACTTGCAAAAAATTGGATATTGTACGGGCTTACTTGTTAAGTGCGAATCAATTTTGTTCCATTCTTGTAGAATAATATCATTCAGTCTTGTTTTGCTTGTGATGTGGTGTTTCCGGATCCTATCTTCAATTGTTACCAGAATTTATCAATCAAGTTCAAGTCGGGTGATTGAGGTGATGTTCTGAGTGTATGGGGTGTGTTGTAGATGATCCATAACATAGCAACTTCTGAGGTGTGCTTAGGACCGTCGTTATAACTATACTTGTTCAGGTTGCTATCAATAAAATCTACCTCACTTACACCACTTGTCCTCATAGATCTCCATATGATTATTCAAAGCTTGTCTCTTTGCAGACGGTTGCTCTATCACTCCGCGCTTTCAGTCGGAGGGACACAGGAGTGAAACACAGGCAGTATCCAGTGACGGACACAAAAAGGCTATTCCATGGCACTTTGTTAGTCATACCTGCATTTTCTGGGAGTCTCCTCAAAAGGCTTCTTCATTCTGGATGATTTCCGCATAAATGGTAAACAGTAAGACAGACAAAATCTTACCAAATGAAATAATGTGGATCTCGTTAAAATGCACTGTTTTTGTCAAATAGTTCGTTTTCCTATTCAGTAGACCATTTCCGAGATTCTCTCCATTATTTGTTTGAATTTCCCTGTGTTTATACATTTTTTCAAATATGAATGCTATTCGTTTTATCTCCTGGCCTAGAAAAGAGAACGGAATTCAAAAGGCATCGCATAGCAATTAGCTGTTCAAACATTTCACCATCTCTTAAAGCCTGCTGTATTCCTATATTCCTCTTGCACCTAGTACAAGATAATTTGCAGTAAGGTGATTTCTGAAAATGCTTCTGTCGATTAAAATATAGTACATAGCGGAATAAGCATTAGTAAGAATAGTGTGTATGAGAATAAAGCTCTACGAATATTTATAAATAGAGTTTCTCCAAATTAAACCCTATTCAAATTCTGTATTGCAACATGTTACGCGACGATCACTTGGTATATCCTCTCATTTCGTCTTCCCGCCTGTTAAACGGAGAGCTTGTGGTTCAAATCCCGGCAGTGGCATTGAGTTTTTCAGTTTCAATTCTGGCTTTCAAACATTGCCCACACACGCCTTGTGTGTTTGAAAACACCAACACTAAGTTTGTTGGCATAAATAAATATTTAGACATCTTTAACGGAAGCTGTGAAAAAGAACAGATGTGTAGGTATAACCCAAGATAATTCCTATTTATTTTAACTATTTGCACCATGAGGAGGCTACCTCAGGGATAAAGTATACAAAAACTAAATTATGTTTGGAGATATACAGAAGTGGTATAAAACATAAGTACTAGGTCAAAGAAAATAACAGAATGAGCAATGGGTTATAGTTTAAAGAAGACCTAAAATGAATATATGCGCATATAGGGTAATTAAAATGTATGAAAATACAAGAAAGGTGGGAAATATCCTAACACTTAAACAAATGATTTGTTAAAATGTCTATGGAGTCTAGCATTGCTATGATAATGTGTAGCCGTCTCTGGTCCAGCCTTAGGGAAGTCCACAGTGTATAAAATTTGGACCAGGTGTTTTGGAATTGTGCCTCGAGCGCCAATAATTTTTCCATGTATAGAAATGTTGCTGAACTGGTATTTCGCCATGTCTCGTAGTATAGTACTGTGGGTTGATGTATAGCCTTATTTCTTTGCCCACTTCATCTGTACATTATTCTATGTACAGAGATGTTGCTGAACAGATATTTCGCCATGTACTATAGTACCGTGAGTTCATCTTCTTCAGATTGCCCTCCCCTTATGTAGGACTTACACCCCCTAGGAATTACAAGTCAGTGCCTAGGATTAGACGCCTGCCGGGGTGCACAGGAACCTATGGACCTGACAGAGTGAAGACCTGGAAGTGGGTGGTCAGCGAAGCACCAGTTATGAGAGCAAGGAAGGCGATGATATGATATGCAAGCGATTCGTTCATCATGAATACCACATGTGGGTCCCTGGGATTGAACCCGGGCCACCTAGGTGGTAGGTGAGCGCGCTAACCACTCAGCCACGACGCCGCCCCACTGTGGGTTCATATGTAGCCTTTTTACTTTGTCCAATTCATCTGCCTGTCCAGCGTGTGTCTCAAAGCGTACAGTGGGGTCTGCCATTAACCCCTTCTTACTTGATGGTCTGTAAGCTATCCATCATATTCATAAACCTACTGCGTCCAACTGTAAATTTGGTTGCATAATTCAAATGCAACGTGCATGTAACCACTCGCCACTGCAACACAATGCACGGCTGGGGGTTAGAGAGTGCCAAAGTCCGTGTATAGTGGAAGGATTTAAACCCCACATCCCCTCTTCTGCAAACGTGTACATCGCTGGATTCTACTGCTGCCCCAATGTTTGACAGTAGCTTCATATATTTTTAGGACCGCACTCTGAATTCTTCTATGTCCACACCATTTGTCGGTCCTCGCCTTGGTATACACTGAAATTGTAACCAGTATTGTTCAAAGCCCCACGAACTACTTCAGGCAGAGCTTACCAAGATGCTCTTCCATATGTGCTCTAATGTTTGCTGCTGTTATTCAGAGATTTTGTTTCACCATTTTCGGCACTTGTGTTTTATTTTAAGAAGTAGGTTTTGCGGAGCAGCTTTCCTAGACTTATTGACAATAGTGTTATTCGTTTTAAAGCATTAGGTGAAACACCACACATTCAATGGATTTCTGTGTACAGTTTCATGCAAGTTCTTACACGTCTTGTTTTGTTCATGCATACATATGTAAGATTAATATTCTCTCTTCTTGACTGTCTCTTCTCCTTTCCGCACCATTTTGACTGTGGCCACTCGTAGCCCACGTTGTGTGTATACTGATGACAGCAGATATAAATGAGGAGGTATGAAGCTACAAACATCGCCATTTCCATCGTTTATTGTGTTTTGTTCCTGTCTCATTGAGCACTTTGGAATAATTGTGTCATAAGGAAACGTAACCTGTTTAAGGGAAAACACATTTTGAATAATACATACGTGTTCCTGTCATTCTTGTACTGTATGTGTATTTAAAAAATACGATAACACAGCAGTAGAATAAGGAAACAATAATTCCGCCTTCTGGTTCGATTAATTCGAATTTAGGATTCCATATGTATGGATTTGAATACTTCTGCCTGCCTGTGTTTGTCTGATGCCTGTCCTGGAAATTAGTTTACATATATTCATAATAGCGATAAATAGGTAATACGTTTTAAACGCACATTCCCTTAAAAATGTCATTAACAACGAAACCTGCCGCAAAAATAATGTTTATAAATAATCCTATGCACAGTTTAGGTAATAACTAACTGAATATTTGATTTTTGAGTCTGATACTTTACTGGAAATTGCTCTCCCATGAAAAGGTAACTAAAATATCATGTAGCCCATTTTCTAAATAGGGTCAAACGTATATTATGGCAAGTTTTAAACCAGTCAGTTTGTCCATTCTTAGGTGATTTACACATGCCTGCGCTCACACAAAATACACCCCCACACGAAGTTAGTTTAAAGCACACAATTGGTAGCCCTCAAAAATGTTTGAATTTATACTGTACATCCAGATCGAGACGAAATTGATGCCCTCTCGATAATCATGAATTACTATCGAACAATTCTAATTACATACTTATTTCAGTCTATAGGCTACTATAACCCCTAACCTTTTGCCGCATTATCCCGTGAATTGTGATGATTACTCTTCATCTCACTATCTTTCTCACTTTCTCAGTGTTTTGCTTATTTTTCTCTTCGAGTTCCTTTATCCCTCTCTCATACCTATTTCTGTTACCATTACTGCCCACACTCTCCCTCTCCATCATCCACAGTCTCTCCTTATCCATATATCCTTTACCCGCCTCTCAACCCCTTTAATAGCGGCAAAAAGTTCCTGTTAAAGGTATATTTATTTAGGGACCTTAGGAATGAAATTTCAATGTTCCATATTTTTATACGTATGAAATCACAAATTTGGACATTTAACGGTGGTTTTTATAAACCCCTACACAAAAGTCCAGCACAATCTGTTTTATACTTTTGAGGGAATTATTTATTCTTAATTTAGACAAAATATGCCAAAGTATCCAATACGCATGAAAAAATAAAATGTCACAAGCAATGAGACCACCTCCGTATCGCAGGGTAGCCCTGGGGTTATTTTTTAACTGTCCAATAAACACCTTGAATCGTTGGCAGGAAGAAAAGTAATTTACTTCTTTGGTTTGATGGGCAATGAAAATATTGGGTTTCAATTTCTTGAGTACTTAATTTTTTAAAGCTAAGCAAAATTTCAGATTTTGAAACCAAAGACTGAAGTTGACGTCACATAAATAGAGCATATGCCGGAAAAATTCTACTGCGGTAACACAAAATCTAATGTGCAGGGAGCAGATAGTGTATTAAAAATGCAAAATCAAGAGAATTCTTCTTCTTAATGATCATGAGTCAGATTACCTGTATTTTTTCTGGTAGTCTCTCTCCTCATAGCTTGTCTTATGTTGCGAGATGCCGCTTAGCTGCCCTTTTATGCTGAATTTATCTGTTTTGAGGTCTTTTAGCCCATATTTTGTTCAAATACTGCCTAAAATTTAAGCAGGAATGTAGCGCTAGTGGCACTTGAAGTCTGCGCTAGAACTTTAAACATGGCGGAATATGGAAAATTCACTTAATCGATAACTGAATGTTTGGAGAATATTTATGTGCATCAATCTACAACTCTTCTAGCATGTGCTACATTTATGTGATCTCAACGTCAGTTTTTGGTTTCAAAATCTGAAAATGTGTTAAGGAGTAAATAATTTAATACTAAAAAAATTATTTTAAAAACTAACTAATTTTGTTCCTACCAGCTTTGGATGCTGTTTGTTGTGCAATTAGAGTTTATAAAATAATAAATGTTATATTTTACTTTTTGATGTGCATGAAGTATTTGTAATTTTAAAGCGTTTTTGCATTGTGAATAAATTTAATAGTTAACTGCTTGAAAACTATAAAAGAGATTGTGCTTGAACTTTGTGTCGCAGTTGATAACATAAACTCCCTTAAGTGTGCAAAGTATTGATTTAATAACTGTAAAATTATAAAAAATACAAGTTTCAGTGCCAAGGTCTCCTAATATGGCATAACGTTATTATGCCATTCAATTGTCCGCTTGAGAATTCACACGTAAAAATGTAGCATGACGTCATGCTAAACAAATGAGTAACGTTGTCAAGGTGAATCAACACCAGAAATTTTTCTCTTGAAGATGAACACAAGATCTACAACGCTAAGTATTACATCGAAAGCAGAAAAACAAAGGTTGTGTCTCCAAAAGAGAAGAAAGGGTTCACCACACAATACAAGAATGAAGGTATTTATTTGTGTAATATTTATGAGAAAAACTAACTGAACCGGGAAATGAAATTGCGATTAACATACTCACGTTTTGGAAGTCATAAGTATGTATGTACATACATAGCCGTTGTAGACTAAAAAGTTAATTGCACATAGAAAAATGATTATTGATTATTTCTTTCCATTTATTACTGTTAATTTTTGAAACCATATTTTTAAAATATAAGAACTATTGGAGTTAATAAAACCATAAGGCAAGGTTAAACGGATTTCATTAATACTGGCTAAATATTGCTCTGCGTAGTAAAACATTTCAAATCTCTACTCATATTAACATTTATAATGCAAGTATAGGCAAATTGAATACTCTGCGAATAATCCGTTAAGTCAGCTTCCCTCTGATTTATTTGTTTATACCTTTACGCCGTGCGCAACGCCTTACACACAAATTATGCACATCTCTATGTAACATATAACTTAATGCAAATATCTACATATATTTTTACAGTACTAATAATTGCCGAGATATACGTTGCTATCGTTTTAAACATTTGACTACTCCACTTGCGCTTTTGAAATGCCAGGTCATCGTATTTTTCTTTCTTATGATAGAATTCGTACAGGATAGTTTCAAAGCCAGTATAATTATATAGACCCATTTCATTAAGATTCGATTATCTTTACATAGTTCTTAAACTTGCTGTAAATTAATTTGTTAGCGTATAACGCGATTAACATGAAGCAAAAAGAAAAGGAAACTTTTTTGCGCTTGTGAAGGAGGGTTTGTGAAGAAAACAGCATTAGCTTGACTGACACAACCGATATGTTCAGCCATCCACAATCATTTTATAACCATGGATTCTCAATTACTCAGGTTTCGTTTACAGAATTATAGGTATTAAAAGCTGAAATCCCTTGGCGGAATGGATTATTTGATGCAGACAGGGTTTGGAAGGTTCGCAATTTGGAATGACGATTATTTGAAAGATTTATTCTAAATGTAACAACATATAACGTGTTTCATGTATGAATTAAAACAGATGAGTTAACCCTAATACATTTGAGTTATATAATGATATTGCTACTTTCAAAATTAAATTTAATGTAAAACTGCAGCATCACATTACATAAAACAACATGAGTAATACAACTCTATCCGTTACTAGGGCGAATCAACATGGTGACGTTTTCCTCTGGATGAGGGCTGGAAAATGTTAATACCTCATGAATTCAATCGGAGTCAGCAAATACGAGTAGCATACAGCAAAAGGTAAGTGCCGCAAAATATCAGAAATAGAGTATTTGTGTTTGTAGTATTTATAGAGAACATAAATAGAAGGTCGGTCGCTATTCTGCTTGCAGAATTCTCTTCGTTCTGCATAAATATAATTTTATGCAGTAGGATAAAGTGAACAGATGTGCGAATGTACCTAAATCTCAGAAGATCATAATGAAATCAGCCTGCTTCTTGCTTTCCAATATTAGAGTTTAAAGAGCCATAAAGGATTTTATTTTATTTTATTTTTAGTTCATTTTATTTCATTTCATCTTTACATTTTTAAGTTATTTAACTTTTACTCCTTTTAATTTACCATTTCATTTCTACGTTTTAATTTTATTCCGTTTCAACTCACTTTTTAAGTTTTATACTATGCCCTAATCCTACTGCGTTCCCATATTTACCTTGTACCTACAAAGATATAAGCAATAAGACAATTTCTGCAACTGTTTATCTCAACCAATACAAAGTAATATAGGAATAAACGTTTGTAAGAATAGTTAGTACAAGAGGAGAGAGTCATGTGAATGCAACACATCAGATTTTTCTTTTTTAATTTATTTTATTTATCCATTTTTACTTTTTTATTTCAGTTAATTTATGCTTTGTTTAGTTTCTCTTCAGTCTGATTTCATTTTACCTGTGCTATTGTACATGATTTCATTTTATTCCATTTTTACTGTTTTATTTTAATTCATTTCATCTCGTTTTTGCCTTATTTTATTGACTTCATTTCATATTTTCTTAATTAATTTTATTTCATTATTTATTTCGTTTTTGCTGATTTTACTTAATTTCTTCCCACTTTTATTTCATTTTATTTCTTTTTACCTTGTTATCTATTTACTTACTAACTTACCTACTCACTCAATCACTCACTCACTCACTCACTCTCACTCACTCACTCACACTCACTCACTCACTCACTCACTCACTCACTCACTCACTCACTCACACACTCACTCGTCGCTCGCTTATTTATTTATTTACTTTTTTAATATTGATGTACTATTAGTGCATCCATCCGTCCATCCACCCTCCATCCCCGCACCCGTCCATTCCCTACATCAGCCAATCCTAAAATATTTTTTTTTGTTGCTCCTTGAAAATTTTAAATATTTCTTTCAAGTAGAAGTTGCTATTCGTTTTCTCTGTAGCATGCAAAGAGACAGTCATGTTTAAACCTCCACAAGTCTTAAGCTACTATGCTGGTATACTTATAAGGGAACAACTTAATATGCAATGAAAGTACATATATTAACAAAAACAGAAGAATAAGCGTTTGTAAGAAGTGTTGGTAGAATAGGGAGCAGACAAAACCATGTAATTGCAGCATCGTATTTGTTATGTGTAGCTATAGCAGAAGCAAAATGTAATGGCGACTGATGGCTGACCAATACTATTCTATTCCCTGCAGTGCAAAGATATTTTGTGGGCGCAAATGCTATTTATATAAGCGACTTTACAGCGTGATATCACAACGCAAGGAATGGCAAGCCTATGATTGGATTTTATGCTGAGCCACCCACTATTAAATTTTGCGCCAGCCATAATTAAAATGTTATAGATATTAAAACGTAGCGGGGATAAGCTGCACCCTTGTTTTAAGACCATCATTATTAATGGTTTCCTTTGAAAACCGTCCATTTCCTAATTTTATTTTTACCTATGTTTCTTCATACATATATTTCAGTTCCTTTAATTGTTTAGGGTATCCCTTTCTGTTGCGAGTTTTCCAAAGGTGGTTTCTATTTATTCTTTCAAAAGCTATAAAAGCCATATGCGTTTCCAAATTAAATTCTCTTCTGTATTCTAATACCTATTTGGTTTATAGAGAACATACAAGTGCGTTCCTTTCTGAAACCATTTTGATTCTCCATTAGCAGTGTCTCCGTTATTCACCCTGGGCGACCATTTGTGTGTATAATTTATATGTAGTATTAAATTATACCTTATTTGGCGTAATAGTTCCTGTTTTTTTCGCCTAATGTTTTCCCACAAACAAATTACATAATTTGCTACCCGATATTCCTTGTATCGTCGTAACTCCGCCACGAACTAAACAACGTTTGTCAGTATAGACTATCCGTCTTTCTTCCACGTATTCAAACCTCAAAGCGTTGCCTGCTGGCTTAGGTATATGCATAAAGCATTCGAACTCAGCTATGATAGAACATTCGTGACTGAGGCTGGCCCACTCTGCTCTACTCTCTCGGTGATAAACATGTAACTTGCATGTGCCATGCCTACTTGGAGGTACTAACCAAAACTGAAAACGTTACTCAATAACAACTTGCGGAAGGGGACTTATCACCTCGACCGAAACGTGATCTTTTGTACTCATGCCCCTGACGGGAAACCCCTGGGGAGGATGGATGAGGCGAATGGATCCTATGGGTGGCCGGAACCTTGCCACGATAGAACTGATGGCCAGTTTCCCAGTTAAGAAGCACCCCAGCGGAGACAGATGAAGTCCGGTTCCTCTCCCTCCCCTTTGGGTTAGTACTCCCAGAGGGGCGCGGGACTCGGGAACAGGCTCCCCTCCGCTCTCGAGCTTGGAGGGCCCAGAAACCAGTAAGCTGGCCTTTCAATCCGGGGGATATGATTTCCAGAGCGCGACGCTCGTCTAACGAGATGAAATCTAAGGAGATGAATCGAAATAAAATGATTAATGCAAGGAAAGACACGGACACGAAATTCGGAGGATATGCAAATCCTTTCCAGCATCCACCTGGCTACCCGGGGAAACCTCCGTAAAGATCCATGGGTCAGCAAGGTTAGCCAGGGGGATCGAACCCGCGTCCTCCCGAATGCAGGCCACAGACGTTACCGCCTGAGCCATCCCTCTGTCAAATGAAAACATAATACTCATAATAGGTAAAATAAGTCCGTAAATGAAAGAAACATTGATGTAATATTGTATATTACTCCTGTCCACATTATCAGTACAAGTGTCTGCGCTCACACTCCTCAAGCCCTGTAAAACCTTTCAAGAATTTCACGGGTTGCTTTCTAAACTCGAATGACCATTTATCTCATTCCCATTCTTTACGGAGTGATTGCATAATAATAATCTGAATAATTTTTATGAATTCTTCGATTTGCGCTAGTAATTTCGTACAGCCCTGGCTATTCTTTATACGTGATGAAGACGTGTGTCGTAGAAAGCAAGATATTTCTTATTTTTAGTATATAAAGGTTTCCTAGAGTTTTCAAGCCTTTAAATTAAAAGCTCTAGTACGCAAAGTATTTTGTGTAGGATAAACAGAGTGAGACAGATATAGAAGGAGAGAAAGAGGGAAGGAAGATCTATGAAAATATTAATTTGAAGCTTAACACCACATTTTGTTTAAGTGGCATAGGACCGTTTTAAGAGCATGTTGAAAATGTATTGGACTATCCCTGTAGCGTTGAAGATCGGTTCCTGCTTGTGGCGCGAAGGGACCAAACTACGATTCCTGGCAATGGGACAGTAATTTTTGGCTTACTGGGAGGTATGGTACGAGTTGCACACAGCCTCTTGACATCCTTGAATACTCACTGAGGAGTTACTCTGCGGTTCTGATCTCACAAACCATATCTAAATGATCGGGAGGAAGCATGCAGACTACAGACTAACCTCCTATCTTCATTAATGCACTCTGCTCGTGTTGTCCTACATAGACAGAGGCAGAGAATGCAGTGGCCGTGTAGTAGGGCTGAGTTACATTTTAGTATTATGGATCTCTAGAACGGGTCGGATATTTAAAGAATCTGATGTGTTGCACTCACATGACTTTCTCTATTCTGACACAAACTATTCTTTAAAGCACCTATTCTTCTTTATTTATGCCAAGAAACTTTCTGTTGGTATTTTTAAACACACAAGCCGTGTGTGGGCAATGTTTGAGAGGTAGAGCAGGAAATACGAACAGGTTTGAGAATTCAATGCCATTCTGACAGGTTGTCACAGTAGCACAGGAGAAATACGAACTGGTTTAAGAATTCAATGCCATTCTGGCAGGTTGTCACGGCAGCTCAATGGTTAGAGCACCCGCCTGGTAAGCGGAAGGTCAGTGGTTCAAATCCCAGCTGTGGCATTGAATCTTTAAGTTCCGGTTCTACCTCTCAACCTATTCTTCCACTTTATGTTAAGCGAGATAAATATTTGTAGAAATTATCTTGTTAATTTTCTTAAAGGTAGAAGGCGAATATGGGAATACAGTAGGTTTTGAGTGATAGTAAAAATGTGTTTTAAGACTGGTCGCTCTATGTTGACTTTGAATTTCTCTTCTCTTTGCATGACCAAGAGATAAATAAACTGATTAATGAACTCCCATGCGAAACCGATCTAACCAGTATTGCAAAATTCTGACAAATAACAGGGATGTCTCCGAAATAGTTCAGTTCACAAAAAAGAAACTTGCGTGCTTTAACGAGATCTACACTTTCTGTACAGTAAGATTTGGTCTGCCTTTTACGGTTCACCAGTTACGCAAAGGTCATCAAGAGTAAACAGGACTACATGGGCTACAGTCAGAAAATTCTAAATACTTTTATTTTCCATAAAACTATGTTTAAAATATGGCATTTTAATCAAAATTGCTAGCCTTTTTGAAAAAATGAACATTTTTGAAAAATGTTCCATGTAAAGGGTGGTTTATGGTGGAGAAATTGTATTCAGAATCTTCGTATCGCATGCTTAAGATATTAACCCTAGCATTATCAAGGACGGGTACTTCATGCCCAATTTCTATATTTTTTTTTAAATTGTCTTTTAATTTTTTGATTAAGGGCAAGCAGTTATAAGTTATTGTCAATCACTATTTCTACTATTGAATTGCCTAATTGTTCCAACGTTTCTTTTTGAGAAACAAGAAATCTCAAGGCGGTCAGAAAGTACTACGTGGTCGGTATAATGTGATTTGTGTAAAAAAGAAACAGTTAATGTTAAATATTACCTTTACAAACATGACAAGATATATAATACCCAATTTTAAAATAAGTGTTTTTTTTTTTTTTAAATTGCTCATTCTGTTACCAGAGGTGGTCACAAAATATAAGTTCTATAATGATTGGCATAATATCGAACGTGATTCGTGTAAACATGTAAAAAAAAAAACGATTAGTGTTACTTACCTTTATAAACATGACAAGATATAATACACAATTGAAAAATTAACTTGGTTTAAAAATTGTTCGTCAGACATTTTGTTACTAGTTGTGGTCACAAAGTACCCCCGTTCCCCGTTAGTAATATAAGCTCTGGAATAAGACTTGGCATTGGTAGGGCTAAACTTAAATACCAAGTTCGGTTTTTGCCAATTTTTCGTTATTGAGTTACGTTGTTCACACACACACACACACACACACACACACACACACACACACACACACACACACACACACACACACACACACACACACACACACACACACACACACACACACACACACGAACGAACGGACCTTTTTCTAATAATGGCTTTTTTTAATCAGTGGGCCTCAAAACATATCCAGTGAAATCTCCACGTCGAATTTTTGGTTCGAATACAATACTTCCCCTAATTACTATATGTAGTAGAGAAAGTAATAGGCCGCTCCGTGACCGCTCGACTCTCAACAAAGCAACCCGTGTTCGATTCCAGGCTTCCTCATGTGGGATGTGTGGCGGACACACTGGCGCAGAGAAGGGGTTTTCTCCGGATTCTCCCGTTTCCCCCGCCATGATCGCACCAGTTGCTCATCCTTCGCCATCGTTTCATATCCTCCACTTCCCCGCTCTCACATCAGGCTTGGGGCTGATCACCCATGCTGGTTCCTCTGTATGATCAACTCTGGTTACGAAAATCACAAATACTGGCCGGGAGGTCGCTGGGCGCTGACCACGTCCCACTCTCCACCACTGGACCTTGCTCATGACGCCTGCAGTGTACAGAGAGGGGGAGGATCTAGCGGCCGGGAGGCGGATTAAGGCTATACTCAAAGAGCCGTAGGACATAGGACAGGACAAAACAGAGAAAGCAATAACATAAGTGGAAGAAAGCATGAGGGCAGTAAAAAGACTAAATAATTCAGATTTTTATTCATTTTTGACAAATTCCAATGCTGCGCTGCCCTTGCTGTTTATCTTACTCTTACGAGTTGAACACGATTTTTGGGGCTAATCGTGGTCTGATACAACATCCGAGTGAGAAACAGTTGTTTTCAGTCTCTTTTCATAGGAAACAAAACATATTATCCAAGATGTAGGGTGTAACCGCTTGGTATTTCGAAGAAGGCCCGTTATTTACAAACATTACGAAGAACCGGAAAGATGGCATAAGCTATTATTTTGACGTTTCTTTTGATGTCATATTGAGTGGCTCCCATTGGAGCCATATGTTTTGGCACTTAGAATTGCACCGGCGGCGCCGTGGCCGAGCGGTTAGCGCGCTCGCCTACCCCCTAGGCGGCCCGGGTTCGATCCCAGGGACCCGCATGTGGTATTCGTGGTGGACGAAGCGGCGTCAGGGCGGGTTTTCTCCGGGTACTCCGGTTTCCCCCGCCATCTCATTCCACCGGTGCTCCATCTTCATGTATCATCAGTGTCACCGCCTGCGGTGCCGTAGTAGTAAAAGCGGGCGTTAAACACTACAACAACAACAACTTAGAATTGCTCCTAGCGAGAGCTTGTGTTATTATAAACATACAAACGTCTGCATCGTTTCCTGTACAAGATCTTCACTGGGTAAATATTGTGTGAAGTGGCACTCGTTCCCGGGCTTATGACAAGAGGGGCACAAGTTCAAAACTGACACATGATATACATATTCACGGGTAAAATATTTTATCTTAAATGTTTTCAAAGCATTACCTTGAAATGAGGCAAATGTGTAAACCACAAGAGACTTTCTAACCATTAATCTTACCTTTAACAAACTTTCGAGGACTTCATATAGAAACACTCAATTTTCTATTACGTTTAGTGATTTACGAACAGGAATATAGAGTAACGGAGCGCCCCCGTAGCGGGGGACCCGAATTCGATCCCCAGTGCCGGTATGGGATTTTTCCCTGCTGGGAGGTCTGGTCCGGAGTGCACTCAGCCTCGTTAATTCCCTGAGGGACCAATTTGAGGAGCGACTTAAATAAAGAAGTAGCGGCCCCAGGTCGTGAAGACCGCATAACCAGCCGGAAGGGATAGGAGCGCTGACCACGTACCACCCTCCAGTACTGCACCCCACTCATTACGCTTGTAGTGAGTAGAGGTGGTAAACGCAGCGGCTGGGCGTAGGCCTTGGCCCAGATAGGGCTGTTGCGCGGTGGGGTTGGTTAGTTTTTAGTACAGTGTAGCGAAGGAGAAATAAAAATACCTGACGAGTTGCACTCACGTGACTTTCTCTACTCTTGTACTAACTATTCTTACACACTTTTATTCCTCTATCTTCTTCATGCTAGTTTAGATAAACTTTTGCAGAAATTGTCGTATTTCCTTGTAGGTGAGATTGGTATATGGGAATACAGTACACTTTGAGCGATAGTCAAATCTTTCAACGCTGTTCGCCATATGAAGGCTTTTAAATTCCGTTCTCTTTGCGCGGCCAAAGAGATCAAGTGAATGACGACCGTCTATTTGAGAAAAAGTATAAGTGTTGCAAAACTCACACAAGCAAGGAGTATCTCCAAAATGGTTCACTCCACTCGAAACTTGAGTCAGTTTTGCAAAAAGAACTTGCAACATTACTAAGATAAGTTAATGAAGTTTTTAGTTTCTAATTTGTTCTTACTTTAGAATCTTGTTGCTTCACTGTTAATAGCTTCATTTTCCTTAATGTAGCATTCAGTTTAATCAAAATCGTTTGAGCCATTTTTGAGAAAATCAAAATATGTTCCATTTAAGGGGTAGTTTAGAGTGGAGAAACCTCTCATCCTTGAAGGGAATAATGCCAAATTTGGTTTTTAACGGACCTTCGTTTTTGAGCTATGCTGTTCACAGACACACGCGTGCGTGGATCTTTTTCAAAAAATACTGCTGTTTATTCAGGGGTCTCAAAACATATACTTCCGGTGAAATCTCGACATCGAATTTTTGGGTGGAATACAATGCCTCCTCTACTCTCTAGTAGAGAAAATAAAAAGCACATCGATCCACTTCTTTTACCTTTATCCTCGACAGTATTTGTTTCCAACACAAAGTCTGCAACTTACACTTTCAAACAATGCTTTAGTAAGCAATTTTAAATTTGTACACTATCATAAACATGTTCGCCTCTATATTACTTTCTCTGTGAAGCACTTGATAAGTGAGGTTTAGGTTCCGAAATGCTATCATTTATTGCATCTGCTGACATAACCTCATATGAAAAGGCATTTTTAACATTTTTACGGGTATATATGTTACCTATAAACTTTTTCCTCTTGAAAACGCCCTTTGGTTTCGTCATATTTGCAAAAGACACAATAAAACACCGAAACGCGCGTGCAGCACAGAAAATGTAACCTAACTTTCCAAACACAACTTCGCAGTACTTTAAAACTCTCAGATGGAGAAAACATGAATGGGATGCGAATAGCTAAAGGGAAATTTTCCGATCAAAATAAAAATTATCTCTTCTCTAACACTAATATTTACAAAGCTATTAACGTTTTACCAAGTGAATGTACCAAAATGTGCCAAAGAGCTATTGTGCAGGATATTTTCAACAATATTTTTAAACTATTTACAATTAGCGTACCTGTATAAAAGTTATACCAAAATGAGCAGGAGTTTTGAAGTATTCAGATGCAATTAAAGCATGAACATGAAAAAAAAAAAAAATTACGAAAATGCCATTTCAACTCCCCTTGAAGCATGTGGGTATGGGGAGGGGAGGCAATACAATAGTCAGATCTTAATGAGGTTTACTAGAAGTATAATGAACTTTGAATAACCTTTGTATGGTGAGGTGGGAAGCACAACTACGAATATTACATTTCACAAGTGTGTCGCTTGAAAAGTAGGAAACTATACGAAACATATAGTAAATTGTTATAGCTCTAAAATACTGTAGTTTTGAATGTTTTAAGAGTTTCTAGAGTTATTTCTATTTCACTCAGAATGAAGGGAGTCTTCACTGGCTACGCTAGGACATTGAAGGTGCACATTTTATTCCTTGTGTGAATATGTCAAAAGTGTGGCATGATAAAAGTTGTAGCCAATTTTAGAAAATTAAAAATAAAGGAAACATGTCTAAATGAACGGTGGTGGGAATTTCTTAAAATCTTCATGTTGTAACTATGTAGTAAGCAGTTTTGTGTTTATCCACTGTGACCTTTTCGGTTCGGTGTCCTCAAAACGGTGAAATATAAAAGGTGAATGTTTATATATGTAAGTAACCGTAGCCAGCTACTTAATTTATTAGTGGTAAATTATTATAATTCTGTATATAACTAGGCATTCAGCCCCGGCTCTTTGCCAGTCATATCCAATTACATACAACTTATAACAAGTACTTTAAAAAACAAACTATCAATTAGATCATATTATAACAATCACTTTAATTATTATCTGGCCCCAAACCTACTTAGCTAGCCAGATTCTACTAAAGAGAAATTTAAATACTCTTGATCATCTAACCTAAATCTCAGTTGCATATTTTTCAACCGACCATCTCCATTTCCTCCTAACCCCTATTTAGGTATCTGCTTCCGATCTCCAAAAGTCTGTCAGTCTGGGCGGCTCAGTTGGTTAGACGCTGGCCTACTGATCCCAAGGTCGCGGGTTCAAACCTGATGGTTTTTAAATGTGCTTAACAATGACAGCTCCATCACATCCGTGGGACAAAATTCCACACACACCGGCAACGCTGATGTGATCCTAGCAATTGCCAGCGCCGTTTAACAGCAAAATAGTGTTTTTAATCTCCAAAAAGCTTTCTAATTACAATTTCTTTATTCCTAAATAAAAATTCCTTACTTATTAAATCTTCCCTCCAAATATTTGTGCCTTCACAGTGAAATAAGATATAATTACATCTTCCTTCCCGCAAACTGGGCACGTTCCCGGTATAACTTCCCCAAACTCCTAATCTAAACCAAGCTAAGGGCCCATTCACATAGAAATATTAACATTAATGCGAGGACGTGAGCGTATGACATGAACATGAGATTAGCTTTGCAATTCACAATAACATCATTAACACTAAGGTCAACTTCAAAATAAAATAATTGAAGTGTACAACCGATTAAACATGGAGGCTGCAACGACTGACAATTACAGTGCAATTTGTGCTACTACAAGCCGTATTATCTTTGTGTGTGTGTGTGTGTGTGTGTGTGTGTGTGTCTGTGTGTGTGTGTGTGTTTGTGTGCGCGCGTGCGTGGTCTACTATATTTGAATTATACACCCATAAAGGATCAGGGCTCCTTACTCGAACCGCTCCTGTTGCTGTCGGCAATTGCCTTTTCTCGGAAACTTTTCATTCGTGTTTGACACCTATCAAATGCAACAAAAATTGCTATACTTTACCCGTATAACGGAATTCACGATTCGAGCTCACAAATTTATTTGAATTGTTACATTTCAATTTAGTTTGACATCAATAGATTATCAATGTTATTAAATATTTTTTAAAAATACTGGTGGTAGAATGTTTTGGAATTAAATTTGCACTATGCTATTTACAATTCATCAAACTACGTTTATGAAACCTTCAGAACAATTTAGCGCTTAAAAATATTCATATAAAACAGTTCTTTCCCAACCACAATAATTATTGATACAAATAATCCAGTATTATATATATATATATATATATATTCCGCGCAACTTGGAAACGACCATAGTAACGATTTCGATCAAATTTTGTATTCAGATAGGATTTTGCTTTTTAAGTTTATCTATATAGGTACATAGGTGTAATTTCTGAAAAAACGAGATTTCACATAAAAAACTTTTTATTCCCGCTTCTACAGAGCAATTCCTGATATATATATACATTCCCAGTATATCAGAAACAGATCTAACTATTTGGTTACAATTTTGTATGCATATAAGATTTTGCTTTTTAAGTTTACCTACATATGTGTAGGTTTCTTTTCTGAAAGCAAAAAAGTGCAATTTTACCGAGGAATTTTTGCATATGTTACGTGTCTCTCGGAAAAGGTTCTATAGATTCGGATCAAATTTTGTGTTCAGGTCAAGTTTGGCTTCTTAAGTTTATTTACATCGGTGTCTTGCCTGAAAAGCGCGATTTTATATACAAAACATTATTTATAAATTATTATTATTATTATTATTATTATTATTATTATTATTATTATTATTATTATTATTATTATTATTATTATTATTATTATTATTATTATTATTATTATTATTATTATTATTATTATTATTATTATTATTATTATTATTATTATTATTGGAGAAGTTGAAAAGGGTTTGAAGAAAAATTTTGAAATCACGGAAGAATAAGGAATATCGCCGAACACTTTGTCGACTTATCTGAAGAGTAAGGAGAAAATTTTTACAGTGCCTCGAGTGAAAATAGACTCGAAAGAGTGAGACAACCGGAAAATCCTGATGGATATGTGTACCAGTATTGCTAAAATATCAACTTTAGACGTAACCTTTGTTATTCGAATTTTTTGATATTTCGATTTTTCTTCCTTGGCCCTTCAGCTTCGAAGTATCCAAGTTCAACTGTACATAAGATCCCCAACATCTTTGCTGTATCCATTGTAAATATTACCGCAATGATTTGATTTCTTTTAAATACAGTCTGCTCTTTCACACTGCTGTGACAATCCCACGGGGAACGCTCACATAAGACACGAGGTTCTCTTATGAGGCCCAGCCATTATACAAGATTTTACCGAATATGGTTAACGGGACTGTGAAGTCTAAAATGACAAAGTTTGGAGTTTTCTTTTTTATGTTAAAATGTTGTGAGCAGTGGCGTCTTCTCAGAGGAGGGAAGGGAGGAACATCCTCCTCAAATTTTTTATGAATTTATAAATGTTACATTAGTCTTAAAATTCAAGCAATATTGAACAAATTTTGAATTCGAAGCTATTATATTAAGGTATGCTGGTTTATACTTCGTACGGTTTATTCCACGTGACACCTTACGAGTGTCCGCCAAGAACACCTGTGTCTGCGCAGCGGAGGAAACATATCTCTTTCCTCCACTCCCATAGGAAATGTGCATAGAACATAGCGCTACAGCGGCCAGAGAGAGAAACAGGTTTTTAATGCAGCTTATGAACAGCTGAGGAGGAGTTCCTCCTCTAGAACTGCGCCTGCGCTAAGTCCCAGAAGGCTGGAGTGTTGTGGATAATTCCTCTCTGAGGCGCGAGAGTTGGAACCGGCAAAGGTATTAATACTATTGCTGCCATCTAGTGATTTTATTATCAACCAGATCAATTAACAAGTCTTTTCCCTTCACGGATATGTTGATCATTGTGCATCGTAAACCTTTCAGTCACGTATTTTGTTGCTGCTCCTTTTTCAGTAATATTCTACTGCGTTTCTTCTAACGCGCGAGTAAGACGGTGAAGTTTTGCTTTTTTAATTTGTTGTTATAACATTGAACAATGACTGACAGTGAAAGAGTTTTAGTTTTCGGAGAATTTAAAAGACTCACATTACAGGAACAAATAATTGTTATACAGAAGGGACGACCAACCCCACCATTGCCTGGACTCATGTGTGCTACTAGCAAAGGCGGGAAGTTAAACTTCTCCATAACTTGGTATGAAAAAGCCAATTGGCTAACAGGTTGTGAAAAAAGGCAAATTCTCTTGTGTTTTCCTTGTGTTTTGTTCTCCAACTCGAAGGATGTTTGGACCTTTGGTGGATTCAGTGATGTTAAGAATCTGGGCCGAGGAATTCAGAGGCATGAAAAATCTCGAGAGCATCTCGACAATGCACTAAAATTAACAATCTTCGGTAAAAGTGAATATCGCATGATCTAGCGTTAAGCGAAGCAGCTAGGATTTCTCGCGCCAAACACAATGAACAAGTGAAGCAAAATCGACACGTATTATCAAGTTTAGTGGATATCGTGTGTCTGTTAGGAAGGCAAGAACTAGCTTTCAGAGGACACGATGAAAGTGAATTATCATCAAACCAAGGGAACTACCGCGGGCTTTTCAAGTTATTAATGAAACACGACGAAGTACTTCAGACACATTTAAATAATTCTAAAGCATTCATCGGCTTGTCAAAAACCATTCAAAATGATTTAATTGAATCAGTTGTAGGCCTTGTAAGGAAAGAAATAGAGGATGAAATTCATAAAGCTGCCTTCTTTGCAGTGGAGGCTGATGAAACTTCGGACGTGTCTCTCACAGAGCACTGCTCAATAATTTTAAGATATGTAGATCCATGTGGCTACATCCAAGAACGATTTTTTGGTTTCCACAGTGTTAGTGGAGATAGGACAGCCAATGCCCTATACAAATTACTGGATCAGCAGTTAGAGCCATTGAATTATGACAGAAAACTTGTTGCGCAGTCTTATGATGGCGCTGCTGTTATGGCCGGAGAATTAAACGGCTTGCAGACGAAGATCAAGCAGAAAGCAAAGCAGGCATTATTTGTACACTGTCATGCACACAGGCTTAATCTTGTGCTATCACATAGCTGTAGTAGCATTGCTCAGTGCAGGGTCTTCTTTGCTAGTATCAGTGGTTTGCCCGCATTTTTTCATCAATCCTCAAAACAAATGGCGGCTCTTACCAATATGACCAAACTTCGACTGCCTAAAGATGCTCAAACCAGATGGAACTTGGTGCGGGATTTTTGGATGGGTGTTTGTTTCTGGTCTACTTGGGAAGTGGTAGGTCGGAAAGGTGTGGGTGCTCTTGATTGCTCCGGCTTTTTACAGTGTGACTTTTGTTTGAGCACGAGGTCTTTATCTCAGGGTTGTCCAGCTGAGGAATGTCCAAGTAATAAATTGAAGTCTTCTATTCCGTTTAATGTTTATTTCACTTTACTCATGCCCCCTTCCGACACACAAGACCATGAAGTATCGTGAACCGCGTAACGCACACGTCTGTCTATCCCGCTGAAAATCTACCAAGCAAGTGTCTTTCTCTCCCGAAGAACTGTATTTCTCAGCTCGGCCCTTCCGCTTGGCCAGCTTCACCTTGCAATTAGGCACGTACGTCTTCACGCGTTGGGTTTTTCAACCCTATTGTTCCCTTTCTTTGAGGGGTTGTTGGCTTCTTGAGGCACCGTTACTTTCCCTGCCTGTACCCTCGGCCCACCAGACGAATTATCAGGTAAAGCCTATTTTCCATTTTCAATGATATACAAATTATTACATAGGTACGCTGGTTTTAATCGGCGGGCGCGGGTTTCCGCCTCATATGCCCTTCGGAGGAATTTTCCGTTTTTTTTTTGTTTTTTTTTAAAGGAAAAATCGAAAATTTCTTCGACAGTCCCACTAGCAATCTGCGTACTCAGACGATAAACGTTCCCTATATATATATCTTTTTTTTTTGTTCCGTCTTGTGTGTCAGGTGAGGTATTCTAATTATGACATACATGTTATATTACAAAAATTGATCCTTGATACATTTTAGTAATTCTCAAAATATACAAAACATCTTATCCTATTAAATAGTACATCAAATTGCACATGTAATTGAAGTTACACAATATTTCAATGCCTTAACGCTAAAATTGTTACACTTTGGTAATATACGTATATACAGATATTACTGCCATATGTTTTTGGGGTACTGTTTTCTCTGATGCAATGACAGTTTTTGTGCACCAGGAAACTGCTGAGTGCACTTTTCTGTGGTACACTCGTGGTATTTCACTGCTAATCACACGAATATGGCATGTCCACTATTTCGCGCACTTCATGCCTATTCACACGTCTTAACTTACACTATGTGTGGATTTAGCATACATTATATTGTATATACATTTTCCTCTATAGTACTATTATTCTATCCAATCTTATTTGGACATGTTTACTAGTAAAGTCGGGAGTACGGCCATTTTGTCAACTGTGGCTACTATGCACACTGCCTTGTTCTCCTAACATCCACTTGAGTGTTTTCTGACATCAGTATAAATATATACAATTTCACTGTCTCCCTTGGATTTACAGAATGTAGTACTTCTTTTATATATCTTCTTCCTTTATCTTAATACTACTCGGGAGAGTGAGTTTATTATTATTGTCCCTCAGAAATTCTATTTCTACTGTACACAGGTACTTATACCCTATTCAACACAATCGTTAACAATACTAATGGTTTGACCCACTCATGACATCAGGTTTTATTATTACGGTTTAAGAAAAAAGAAAAGGATAATGCTAAACTTGAGGTGTCGTCAGCGACATCCTACAATAGTGATGTTTATTACGGAAAAAAAAAAAACTTTTATGAAGCAAGATCATCGCTGCGTCATATAATGGATTCGTTTGTTGCATTATCTATTTGTTTGAATGGTCGCAGGAGCGCTAGATTATATCTGCCTATAACTTTTTGTGTTGTAATATCTGCTACCTCGAACGATCGATCACTCAGCTCGTTAACTATCAATATTGCCACAATAGATGTCTAAGTGCAGGGTTTCATTCACCTTTCACTCGATCTTTCTTCGCATATGGTCACGGTGTTCAGGTAGCTGTTCAGTTGGGACAAAGGATTGTATTTTTATCTTTTTATTCAGGCTGTAGCAGGCTTTTACCGTGAGGGGTGTACTACTTGTTTCTACATCCCTAAGCATTTCCGCGTACCTCACATTTTCGGTTCCGCAATAATTAAAAAAAAGCCTTTTCGTCGTCCGCCTCATTCGCCTCCGTTACATGGAGTTCGGCCAAAATGTTCCCTATCTACCTGAACCATTATAACAAACAATTGTTCCTTTTCCAACTGAAATGCGCCTTCTGTCAACTGTTCCCTTTCCACGATCAGCTGAGTGAAAGGTACAGTGACCTCCCCAATACTACGCTGTACTGCGACTTGCTTATTATCATAATAAATACGAGCTTGGAAAGAGTAAACGAAATCACTACCGATGAGTGTTTGTACGGCAATGTGTGGGATAACTAGAAAAATGGGTTCCATGTGCACTCCCTCCATTATAAATACAATTATGACCTGTTTCTGAGTTCTTCGTCATTTTATTCTTCTGGCTAGTAACGCACATACGTTTAGCATTGGTATTGTACTATTGCTTCCTTCGTTAAAAATATGCCTCGTTGTTGGAATCGGGAACCTCGTCCAATCCGGTTTTAGTTTCCCGAATTGTTAAAAACCCGATTACCATTTTGCGCCGTGGCTCCGTCACCTGCTGTAGCATTCTCGGACGTCACGAATGGTGAACCGCCAAACCATTTTTGTCGGCTTACGGCGCCTTGGCTGTGTGCATGTGTTGCGGGTTGCGGTCTATCGGTGGTGTTGTGCCATTGGGTGGCGTTATAGTTCTCATGGTTGTTGCCTCCGTACATATTGAAATCCGCCATGTTGTGCCTGTTTTCAGCGTTTTCCGCGCCGTTGTACACATTATTCTGCCACTGGCTCCCTGAGGGGTTTTCTCGGGGCGGGCTATTCGTGTACTGCCTTCGGTGTGTGGTATGTCTGTTCTGGTATCTGTCGGTGTCGTTTGTTCGTCGTCGTTGTCCCCGAATTTGCACATAATTAATCTGATGGTGCCGTTGTCCCTGGTATCCGTGATGGGGTCTTTCTCGGGGTGGACGCTGTTGGTGGTGTCTATGGTCATTCCGGGAATCGGATGAGGGTGCCTGTTCTCGATAGCGTTCCCGGGTGTGACGCTGGTCATATCGGCGCTCATTGTAGTTGGTTCTTGCCCTCGTCCCACTAAAAATGTGTTCATTGTGTGGGACCTCATTTCGCGGGACTGGGTTCGATTCAGACATATGTGGCGCTAATGCTGTTAATAAATCCAGCGTTCCGGCTATGCTGTTGGGTCGGGCAACAATGAGATGGTTCTTTATCTGTTCCGGAAAGTGCCTTATGACAAGAGAAATGAATTCTTGTTCTTCCATTGGAGGGTCCAGTAGTTGGCTCTGTTGGGCGAGGTCTAGGAAATAATCCACCATGGATTTTGCGCGTACTTCGAATTTTCCGTTGTTGATTTTTGTACGTACCGCGTACTGAGTTGCACTATTCCAGTATTTGGCGAGGAAATGATGTTTAAAATCTGAGTATGTGGCATGGTCTCCTACCGCTAACCTAAACCAAGTGAGTGATCGTCCTTGTAGGCCTTTCTTCACTATTAGCGTTTTAAACGATTCTGGGATAGCTTTTAGGTGGAAGTATAACTCGAGATCCATTACATACAGCTTAGCGTTGTCTCTCGCGTCATTAAAAGTGGGTACTGCAATTTCGTTTAATAGATGGTAGTGGTTGGGGAAACCATGTGTCATGCAATGGGTCTGTGTGCTCTCCGGACTTATACTACTACACGATTCTGCAGGCGATGTTGAAGACGCCGCAGAACGCGCGTTCAACATCCCCTGGCTCTCTGACGCACTAGAAGTGGCAGTGTACGTTTGTTGAGGTTGGTTGCTCTTTGTTATGGTGAGCCCATGTATGGCTTCTTTGAGCACTGCCATTTCTTGCGCGTGGTGTTCTACAGATGTAAGTGTTGAGCGATGAGCCGCTGCTGCCTGTGTTATTATATCTTGCATTTTCGTGAGTTCATGTCTCTGTTCATTTTGTTGCGTCTGTATAACTTTTCTTACTTCAGAAAATTCGGCTTGCGTTCTCGCTTCGGCACTTTGCTGCCGCTTTTCCAATGTCGTACAGGTGGAGTGCAGCTCCTCGCTCAATTGTGCATGCAACTTATTGCTAGCAGTCGAAACACGATTAACTTGGTCTTTAATAGTTTCTAATTCCTTTTGCGTGTCATGCACTTCTGTGCGCAAGTTTAGGAATTCTGCTTCAATTCTGCTTTGGCCTAAGCAAATGCTATCCAGGGCTTGTTTTTGTTGTTCTATATGTTTACTCTGTTCTGTTAGGCTACTTTGAAGTTGCGCTCCTTGAGCGGTTATTTTGTTGTCTAACTGTGTACTCTGTTCTATTAATCTACTTTCCAAATTCTGGAACTGCTGAAGCATCTGTTGCATCATAGTTGTGAGGCTGAGTGCAGTTTCAGGAGAAATTTCCTCTACGGTAATGTTTGTTTGTTGTTCTTGGGCCTGTTGTTCCGCCATGTCAACGCTTATTATTTTTCCGTTTCTCAATTTCATACGACTGTATAATTAGTTTTGTACTGGCTGCCTATCCTGAGTCGGGATGTGTCACTGGATATAAAAGTGTACTTACTCGTTGTTGTTGTGATGAACGGTTCACCTCGTTTACGTGCTGGGTGTTGAGGATGGTCACTAATGATGTGTGTGGTGTCCTTCGGTGTGATGCTTCCTAGGCGGTGTCGTTCTCTGCGCGGCGGTCTGTGTAGCGGTGAAATCCAGCTCGGACCAGGTCGCTGCTGAAGTTGATGAGGTCTTCGTGGACGTAGTTTGGTGCTGGTGTGGGTAGTTTATGACACCTTGGGTGCCATTTTGGTGCGGGATTTTTGGATGGGTGTTTGTTTCTGGTCTACTTGGGAAGTGGTAGGTCGGAAAGGTGTGGGTGCTCTTGATTGCTCCGGCTTTTTACAGTGTGACTTTTGTTTGAGCACGAGGTCTTTATCTCAGGGTTGTCCAGCTGAGGAATGTCCAAGTAATAAATTGAAGTCTTCTATTCCGTTTAATGTTTATTTCACTTTACTCATGCCCCCTTCCGACACACAAGACCATGAAGTATCGTGAACCGCGTAACGCACACGTCTGTCTATCCCGCTGAAAATCTACCAAGCAAGTGTCTTTCTCTCCCGAAGAACTGTATTTCTCAACTCGGCCCTTCCGCTTGGCCAGCTTCACCTTGCAATTAGGCACGTACGTCTTCACGCGTTGGGGTTTTCAACCCTATTGTTCCCTTTCTTTGAGGGGTTGTTGGCTTCTTGAGGCACCGTTACTTTCCCTGCCTGTACCCTCGGCCCACCAGACGAATTATCAGGTAAAGCCTATATTCAATTTTCAATGATATACAAATTATTACATAGGTACGCGGGTTTTAATCGGCGGGCGCGGGTTTCCGCCTCAAACTTGAAATCTCGTTTGGTAGAATCTGTAAAATTGCTCAGGAAAGGTCTCCTGGCAATGTTTTACGAAATTTTGGAAGAAACAAAAAACTGGGATGATGCTACAATTAGAGAAGCAAATGGCTACATTCGTCTATTGGAAGACTTTGAATTCAACTTCTTGCTTTCGGTTTTCAGTGGAGTATTTTCTAAAACTGCCATTCTTTTCGATATACTCCAGGTTAAAACCAATGATATTGATTTCTGCTGTAGGAGAGTTCTTGAAATGATTCATTTCCTGCATAAATCTAGAAACGACGCAGCCTATAATGAACACTTCAAATCGGCTGCTAATGAAACTGGTGACGAGTTTCCTAAAATTAAGAAAAGGCGCCTTGCAGCTGTTGATCCCAAAACTCATTTCCGCCAGTTGTATTTCAACATAATCGATACGCTAGCAACGCAAATGGAAGTCAGGTTCGAAGATCTGAAGAAATTATGATTTATTAATTTGCTCGACGCTTCGAAATTTGAACATTTTTCCAAGACGTTCCCAGATGTTGAATTTTCATCCTTATTGAACTGTTTCCCGGAACAATTTGATAGTGAGTTGCTTAAAAACGAACAACAACCGTGATTTGCAGCAGAACTGCACCAAAGTCCAGCAGTTATCGGTCCTCTTCGTTAAGGAAGGCATTCACAAATGTCTTCCCAACGTCTACAAATTGGCATGCTTAATTGCTACGATACCTGTGTCGACAGCAAGTGTTGAAAGAAGCTTTTCTACACTGAGAAGAATAAAAACTTACTGTAGAAACACTATGGGTCAAGACAGACTATGTTCTCTTGCTCTCATGTCTATCGAAAAAGACTTGTTGCAGCTGGAAAAAGATCCAAAATGGCATGATAGAGTAATGGAAGATTTTGCGACAGCGAAACAGCGAAAGGCAGAGTTCTTCTATCAATTAAAGGTATTGCATTTTACCCTTACAAATGCATGAATTATTATTTAAGGTTTCATAATTTTATGCAGTTAAATTCTTTCCTCCTCTAAACAAATGTGCACGAGCCGCCACTGGTTGTGAGTGTTTCCTATATTATATATAGTGTAGTACATATATAGACTATTACTCATTTAGGGCATTATTTACATATTTTATAACATTTAAATGGACTGCCTGACGCTTTAAACGTTAGAATGTTTGCTAAAACGTTTAATATCTCAATGCGTGAGAGGGCCATAACGATTAAAATTGTACTCGGGAACTGCAAGTAGTCGACGAATAAACAGTTGTACAATACATGAGTTATATATTGCATGCAATTTTGGGTATAATAGATTTAAATAATTGCGAATCTTGTTTATGGAGGAAAACAAACTATTACAAACAAAAATATTACACGGGGCTTTAGTTGCCCTTTTAAGTCATTTGAACAGAAAGCCTCCATAGGTAGTAAAAGTCTCAGCTCTTTGCCTCAAGGGATTTCTGAGGGAAAAAAAAGCATAAAACTATTTGCCATTTGGCTAGCAAACACTTCTTTAGAAGTTGTTTTTTCAGGCAATCTATAAGTAACTTAATATTGAAGATTTAAAGAGAGATATAATTATTTATGTATATATTGACAGTTTAGTAAATGTCTACAATTATCTGGCAATTACAGCCAGAGATATCCATATTTGAGTTAGCTGCAAATCTGAATCATGCTCACATTCCAGTCCTCTATTAGTAATAGGAATAGAAGAGATATAGTACTCAAACCAGTCTTATTTGTGCCTATGCCTTCAAAGAGGCACCTCCGGGAGGATGGACGAGATGAGAGGAGACATCGGTTGTCCAGATCCAAACTAAAGGCACAGATATTGACAGAGCACCTAAAAGGTTTCCCAAGTTTAACGACACCTCGAAGTCTTTGGATCTTTCGGGGCCAAGTCAGGGGGATCTCCGCGCTGGGTCCAACGCCTCCAGGTGCCACAAAATAGCGATCGAAAGAGTTTTTAGGTTTTTAGCGGAGTGCAACATGAGTTTGAGGATTTGAAGCTTTATATACCCAATTTTTATACCCTTCTGACATTTGTAACTTTGTTTTAATTTTGGCTTTTGCCACTGTTTTGTATATTTACATATTTTCCTTCTTTAGTAGTAACTTTATTCTTTATTGAAGTTTATATCTGGCTATTGCCATGAACTGCTTTTAAGGGTGCTTATGACCACGAAGTTGAACGCCCTTAAAACTACAACCTCCCCCCCCCCCCCTCCAGATCTCACGGACGAGGGGCGGAAAAAGGTTCTTGTGCCCAAATCATTCCTGGCAAGCTGCACCTAACGCCTTCACTGACACTTGTAACCCTGAAAGAACCAAAGGGATGAATGAAACAAAATGGAAAATTTTGGAGGATGTAACTATCCCTCCCAGCATTTGCCTGGCGAGCCGGTGAAACCCCCGAAAAAACCTATGGGTCAGGAAGGTCGGCCACGGGATTCGAACCCACAAGCTCCCGAATGGGGGCTTCACGTTACCACGGAGTCATCTCGCTCGGTCCCTTTTAAGATTATTCTTCTCAGAACTTAGTCATTTCTCATGATGTACTATTAAACCGAGAGCTTTTAAGTTTTTGTGCTGCTTTACCTAATACCGAACTTTACTGGAAATAGATGTTTCGAGGCTCCTTAGAAACATTGTTGGAAAAAAATCTGTGTTTGTGCGTGTGCGTGTGTGTGTGTGTATGTGTGTGTGTGTGTTTGTGTGTGTCGTGTCTACCTGTGAACAGCATTACTCAAAACCGAAGTAAATTAAAAAGCAAAGTTGATATTTAAGTTTAATATCCTTGAAGGATGTGACACACATTTTAAAGAAAATTCCTCCACACCAAACTGTCCTTTACGTCGTAAGTTGTTCAAAAATTTTGATTTTCTCAGAAATGGCACTAAAAATTTTGATTGAAATTCCATATGCTTAAGATACTTTTATAGCAAATGACACGCATATTTTGAATTTCCTGCCTATAGCCCATGCAGTACTGTTTACTCTTGACCTTTGCATAACTGGTAAACGGTAAGAGGTAGACGAAATCTTACTGTACAAAAAATGTATATCTCGTTAAAGCACACAATTTGTCTAAAGGCATTTTTGTGAAGTGAACCATTTTGGAGTTATCCCTTGTGTGAGTTTTGCAATACTTAAACTTTTCTCAAATGGAAGATCGTTCTTATTCACTTTTCTCTTGGCCGTGCAAAGAAGAACGGAATTTCAAAACTCTTTTTAAAAGATTTAACTATTGGTCAAAGCCTACTGTATTTCCACATTCTCCTTGTAGTTACAAGAAAATGAGCAATAAAGTAATTTCTGCAAATGTTTATCTTGACTAACATAAAAATAAAATAAGGGTTTGTAAGAATAGTTAGCACAAGAGTAGAGAAGGCCATGTGAGTGCAATAGATCAGATCATTTTTCTCGTATCCATGCGAAGAGCAAGGAATTTAAAAGCTGTCACATAATGACGCGCTGTTTAAAAATCTGACAATCGCTTTACCAATTGCAGTCTATAACGAAATATATAAGGCTGATTTGAGAATGAGCTGGACATAGCTTGAAACCCCAGGGTCAGCACCAAAACAATAAGATAAGTGAAGTTTTTAGTTTCTAATTTGTTCTTACTTTAGAATCTTGTTGCTTCACTGTTAATAGCTTCAATTTTTCCATATATAAGGCTGATTTTAAAATTTATCAGAATTAACAAGAGGAATATAAAATAATAATTAAATTGGTTTGCAGAACAGTAAATAAAAAAGGTCATGAATGTAACATAACATTTTTCTCAAGTGACAATCGCACACAAGCTAGGCAGCGTGCTGCAGAATAAACCGCGTAGAACATTAGTTATAGAGTTCTCGACTTGAGCCATTCTTACACTAAGGGAAGAACAAAGCCAGTGCAACATATCCTATGAAGAAGCTATTATAAGCAGAGAAGGGTGCAGGTTACCTGTACTCTTTTATTTTTGGGGAAGGGGCCGGTAATAGGCCGTGCAGTATTATAAACACAGGCTGAATCCTCGTCTGTTTGTAACTTTTCTGTTGTGATCTTGGATTACCTTGAAACAGCTGGCAAGTGTTAACTCCACATTTCTATACGAAAGATGAGTGCCTTCTTTTGCCACCATCCTTATTTTAAGTTTTGCATATATTTTCCTCCTATATTTTTTACTTTATCTACTACGTATAATAAGTAGGGGAAGTATTGTATTCCACTAAAAAATTCAATGTCGAGATTTCATCGGAAATGTTTTGAGGTCCTCTGAATCCAACGAAAGCATTCTTAGAAGGTTTGTTTGTGGAAGTGTGTGCATGTGTCTGTATCTGTGTGTGTGTGTGTTTGTGTGTGTGTTTGTGTGTGTGTTTGTGTGTGTGTGTTTGTGTGTGTCTGTGTGTGTGTGTGTGTGTGTGTGTGTGTGTGTGTGTGTGTGTGTGTGTGGCGGCGCCGTGGCCGAGCGATTAGTGCGCTCGCCTACCACCTAGGCGGCCCGGGTTCGATCCCAGGGACCCGCATGTGGTATTCGTGGTGGACGAAGCGGCGTCAAGGCGGGTTTTCTCCGGGTGCTCCGGTTTCCGCCGCCATCTCATTCCACCGGTGCTCCATCTTCATTCCATGTATCATCAGTGTCACCGCCTGTGGTACCGTAATAGTAAAAGCGGGCGTTAAACACTACAACAACTGTATCTGTGTGTGTGAGAGAGAGGAGTGTGTGTGTGTGTGTGTGTGTGTGTGTGTGTGTGTGTGTGTGTGTGTGTGTGTGTGTGTGTGTCTGTGTGTGTCTGTGTCTCTGAACAGCATAACTCAAAAACCAAAAGTCGGTTAAAACACCGAAGTTGGTATTTATGTTTAATATTTTTCAGGGATGTATGACGAAGATTTTTAAGAAAGTCCTCCACCCTAAGCCACCCCTTACATGGAAAACTTTTTCGGAAATTCTGAATTTCTCGAAAATAACTCTAACGATATTGATTAGAACGCCATATGTTTAAGATATTTTATGGAAAATGGGTTGTATATTTTGAATTTTCTGGCTGTAGCCCACGTAGTCCAGTTTTTTCTTGATGACAACTGGTAAACCGTAAGAAATAAACCAAATCTTACCATACAAATATGTAGATTTCGTTTTTGAGTTACACTGTTACTACGAGGGAGAACGTAGTAGATGGGTTCTACTGTATTTGATCTAACCAAAGATTGGAAAAATTCTAAGGTCTGTAATGAGAATTTCATTGAAAGATTTACTTTAAACATAAAACCATATAACCATATAACACAGTGATTTATGAAAGAACCGTAATAAATTGTTATTCATAAATGTAGTTAGCCTTACAGGATGTTAGTGGTTTATATACCAGGTAGCCCACTTCATCCGGCATTGGATATACATAGATTGGTAAATAAGCTTCGTGCGTTAAAAGAGTTGCAGAAATTACCGGGGTAAATCCAATCGGTGACATGCGGGAACTTTGTTCGGCTTTTAAGAGAAGCCCCAGGAGTAGGTAGGGTAGGACAGAGCTGGGCCACTTTTTTATGCGCAAGATGGCCGCCACGCGTAATCTAAGGATTACTAGGTAAGGTGGTAGGGGAAGCAGGACGTTGTAGGTGTTTGAAGGAATCTCTAGGGATAACTTTTGAAGCCTATAGCAGTGTATGTATGTTTGTGAGCATTCATGATAGTTGAATATGCCGTTCACTATATCGATGTATGTCTCCTAACACAGGAGCTTTCTATCTTGATTGAATATATTACCCCAACATAATGTTACCTCGCCCCACATAGCCACGCTAACCAAACCTACCCTAGCCTAAGCCTCCATACTTCTACTCGTTTAACCTAACCTAATCTAACCTGGCCTAGCCTAACCTAAGGTAGATCCTCCTATTATTATTTATTCTATTCTACTAACATGATACGTTTCTAGACATTCATTCTGTCCTCTTATCATCTATCCTATTCCCTCCTCTGCTTATCTATTCTATCCTGTCATACGCTACCCTGATCTCCCTCTAGGAATTTCATAAACATTTTGATACTATTTTGAGTCCTCTGATAGATCTTTTTAAGCACTTTTAGCATATTCTTGATGCTTTTACAACATATTTAAGAATTTTTCAGACAATTTTCAGAATTATTCAGTCATTTTCATACATTTTTAAGACGTTTCGCCCCATTTTGCTACAATTTTGCACCCTCTGTTAGATCTTTTAGACGCTTTTAGTATATTCAGGGCGCTTTTACAACATATTTAACATCTTTTCAGACATTTTTCAGAGTTATTCAGTCATTTTCATTCATTTTTAAGACGTTTCACCCCATTTTGTTGCAATTTTTCACCCTCTGCTAGATCTTTTAGACGCTTTTGGTATATTCAGGACGCTTTTACAACATATTTAACAACTTTTCAAGCAATTTCGAGGATTATTTAGAAGTCATATTATATATTTTCAGCGTGTATTGAGACCCGTTTAGACTCGTTGATAGATATTTCAGCCTGTTTCCAGATATTCTGAAGACTTTTACGTCCAGTTTAAACATTTTTCAGAGTATTTTAGACGAATTTGACATTATTTAAGGCAATCCGAGAGTTATTCTGGACGCCCCTGTCCATTATTGTTTGCTTTAAGCACTTTGAAGGGTAATGGAAGATAATTTTCACGATATTAGGAATACTGAACCGTCTATTTCAAGGCTGTTAGACGTATCTCTACCAGTTAAATATCGTTTCAGTCATTTTAGAGACATTTTAAGCACTATGGGGATATTTTAGACTTTGTCACCAACATTTTGATTGGTTTTCAGAATCCTTTGAAACACTTTTATAGGCGTTAGACGCTTTTAATAGTATTTTTCGAGCGCTAATTAAGACATTTCAGCTCCTTCACAGTTATTTCGAGGATTTTCAGGGCATCTTAAACTCGTGAGAAGCATTTTTTTCGCCAGTTTGAAGATGTTTTAAGGCACTGAAGCAGGTATTTTTGAAGTTGCTAGGGGTATTTTACTAAGCTTTCTTCAGTAATCGCTTTGTTTTATAGTAGTTGAAGAGCAGTCTAACCTATTCAGTCATTTATTGCATTTCATCATCATTATCAATTACTCTATCTTATAGTCCATCTAACCTATCCTAACCTAACCTGACCTAATGAGGAAATAGGAATGTTAAGGCAAGCAATGAAATAAAACAAGAATAATCGCAATGAGATAATTTTATTTAATTTATAAGGATACATACACTAGCATTAACATTTAGAAAACAAGTATACACTGCTGAAAGACGATAGCGCCCTCCTCAGTTCTTCTTATTATTCACATTATCATTCTTCTCTCTGGGTTAGATGAGCCATTGGCGCGCGAAGTTCATAGTTCAACAATCTTCATATTTTTTCTACAGACAAGCTTTAAGTATCCATGTCTAGGCACTATTCTCGACACTGTAATGTCCATACGCATACGTCGATATTCCATCCTCTTCAATCACTCTCTTGTCATCGTGAGGTGATAAGGCTATTTTATTAGCTTTAACCGTAGAAATATTATGATGTCGGGATAGGATTAAATTCATAGGAGTTCTAACAATTTTCAAAGTTTTAAGGCACTCTACATAGCTATTGAAGTTGATGTATTGCTTAATGGCGCTACGTTTTATACCTTTAACTTTTTTTATCACAGAACCATCAATATCGATAGCATACATTTTGGGCCTAAGACCAACGAACCGATGAATGATTTTTCCACAGGCTTCATCTTTAAACTTTCCCAACACTTTTTTGTTTTGTGTAGAATAGCATATATGGCTAGCAGGGTAATCAGATGTATCCAGATGTTCAAGCATGTGTAATTCATCCTGGTATATATCAGCTGTAGTCACTCGATGGACGAAAGAATCTGTATCTGTATACAACAGTTTAAGATTTTCAGCTCCATAATATGGAAGTAACACATCGTATTGATACGAATACATTAGCGTCTTGGAGATGTCTAGTACACTCATACCAATGTATATAGGCTTGTTGAACACTATTTTACGAGAAGCCATATGTACAGCAGCAAGATTAGGTCCATATATGGTTCGATCAATGAATGTAGGTTTGGCTATGAGTTTTTCTAACGTTTTGCTGTTTGTCACAAGCCGTATATCCATGCGATTACGAATATTTTCCATAGTTTTTCCAAACATAGCATTATTGAATAGTTTATAAAGGTCCTTCTCAAAATCATTTCTAGCTTGTTGTCGCAGTCGGTTATTAAACTCGACGTAAGGTTTTAGCCAACACGACTGATGAAACTGAAGTGCTCGATGAATCTTTGTTAATAGTAGACCGTGACTAAGAGCTTGTTTCAAGGCCATATAGTGTACCACATACTTCTTTCGGCACCCAAGATGAGCAATTAACTTCTCTGAAGACGATTTCCCCGGTTTCAGACTCTCAGGCAGGAAGGGCAAATCATTATGAAGATCGTGGAGCTCGACAGGATATTCGACATCGACTTCTAAGATGTATCCAAGGGGGTCATCTTCCTTCAATAAATCCAGGTCTATGTCTTCAGGAGAAACCCATTTAAACCCTCCATAAGGAAGGGCCTTACACATAGCCCAGCCATATTCGTTGTTTGCATCTTCGTATGTAATAAACTGGGAAGGTTTACGAGGATCATACTGTTCCATATATATATTATTAGCTTCAGCATACCGATGAGAAACCTGGCATAACCCTCCTCTTATACCAGATTCAACCATGAGCAGCTGATCGTAGTCCAGCAGCAATTGCAGCTCAATTCCTGTGTACAGTAGCATAGCATCCCACGTAAGTCCTGGAGAAGTGAAATAATGCGCAGGATCCACTTTGTGTGTTTTCAGAGTTTGGTCTCTGAACGTTTCAAAGACATCCGCTAGGAGAAGAACATCAGAGGTTAAGTAAATATCACTGTATTCACCTAAGTTTCTCACATTAAACTGGTTCCATACATTTCTAGCATGCTCATAGTCATCGCCGGTAATTTCTTCTTCATTTAATTTATTGTAGAATGCTTCCCTTGGAGGTAGATGAGCATCATTCAAAACGTCCCATGATGTGAGGTAATCGTAGGGGAACACTCCCTTACGAGTCATCAAGCCAATCTTCTCTTCTCCAAAGTACTTCTCTGTTTCGGGATGCGTCGTGAGGTTTTTCACTAACTTGTCCAAGCTTGTACTCAGGAAACGGAAGGTATCCACAAACCTGAGTTTAATATCTCCAACATATTTTGAGAATGAGATATAGCTTTCTTCAGAGCTTGGTATTACCTCCACTCTTTCGCTTGTGCATCCTAACTCCTTAACAATGAAATGAGAGTCATACCCACTCAGATTATGCATGAAGACAGGTATATAATTAGGTGTTTTACAAGCCAGGTTACATTTATTATGTAAAGATGCTCTATACATCCCGGAAACATGATCGTGATCGCGAACCTTCCAATTATCTTCTGTAAATTCATGCCCGCACAGGTAGCATATTGTAGAAGCATCGAACGATTCTTGTTCTTCAGCTGTAAGTTTCAGAGGCTTAGCAGATTTATATAAGTCACCTATTTTCTTCGCAAGGGAAGTTAGATACCCTATGAACTTCTCAGCAGCATCATGACCTCGATACACGTAGGGGTGTGTAGGAAGATCGGTTTCTACTTTGTCAACGCTGGATGATGGTTTGACGTAAACAGCAAAGCTCATTGGAGAATGACTTTGATAGGGAGTTGTATAGGACGTTTCAGGATTAGAAGCGCAGGTATGGTAAGGAGTGAGAATGCTCTCAAAATCAGCATAGATGACATATGGCAGTTTCAGCATTCTTTCCACGTTTTTGAATCTGACGATAGAGTTTTCCTTTGTAGGCATAACGCATCTAGCAATAGCATGTTGCATGCACATTTCTCTATGCTCCTCCAATTTTTTCATTCCGCTTAGTCCATATCGGTCATCAAAATGGCTGAAGCAACGTTTACACGTATATATTTTTCCATCATGTTTAGTTTTCTGCTGACGAATAAGTCTCTCAAAATCCTTTATATACACATAGTGATGTCTGGCAGTAGCATCACTTAACAGAAGGAGATCGCGATGATCATCTAATTCTTCATCAATCACCTTTATCGGAAACACTTCATGTTTTTCATCCAGTCCAAACACATTTATGGACATATTGTTGAGCTTTTCAAATTTAGAGATTTCACCCAAGCTCGTAGGAAATGAGACGCATGAGAAATCGTATTTTTCTTGGAGATCCTTATACTTGCTAACACGCTGAGGTTTATTTCGAATGAACTTAGCAAGAACAGCGTACATAAAGCATTTCTCATCGCTGTAGTTCTGAGGGTTTATACAGGCTTTTCTCGCTTCCACAGATGCAGGTAGAGGAATATAGCTGCTCCCTCGAAGGGCATTGTACTTGTTAATTCGGAGTCGAACTCCATCAACTGATAGCAAGGCCCAGTTGCTTCCTTTGAGCGTACTTTCTTCCATTTCAACACGAAGCTTCTCGAATTTTTTTTCCAAGATGGCGTTCATATCAGTTTCTAAAAACACAGGTTGGTTACGTGTTTTAAATGTTCTGTCACATGTCTCTCCATGAAAATTCACAAATTGACACTCGACCATGATGTTAATTTTCACACTTTTATGTATCGACAGTTCTTTCTTTATAGCTTGAATTATACGATGTTTTGACTCCTGTAGGTAAGTTTTCATATCCTTGAAGGTGTCACAACGTATATAATATGATTTGAGTCGTCCTTCAAATGATGTTTCATACTCGATCATATCACACTCATCAGTCATTGTCAATAGATGATGCTTGCTAGGTTCAAACTTGATTTTCTTGCGAGATACAGTTTTTTCACATCTTTCTTCATGTACGTCTCTTCTATGCTCAGTATTGCAAACATCACCACAATGTTTACACCTGTAGACTCGACCGCATACCAACTCATGTCTCTTCTTATCATAGTTGCGTAGAAAACGCTTATCACATTTGCTACAGCTATAGTCTGGCATAGCATTCAGAACCGATTCCATCACTCCACCATTCCACATCTTTATAATATGTAGTGCGACACTTGTAAATTATATAAGTCAATAAATGCTTATAGCACTTTCCACTGACTCGCCTTGATAACTTGTCAAAGCTATTGAACGGTAATCTCACTAGGAGAAGCTGATGTGCTCGACTCGAAGGTTAATTACTGAATAACTATGTAAGCTCAAGCAAACCCCACTTATTCCACTAGCACGTACCTTATAAATGACTACGCGATTCAAGATTAAGCTTGTATTTTTAAAATATATATCATTAAACTACGTGAGTCAAGATTAACTTGTTTCATTTTTATTTGCCAGTTCAACGTTAACATGCATTTCCCCTCATTTTTAAAGTTTAAACAAGGTAAATTACATATCACCCATTATATTTATACAAATAAATGTATATAATTTTATATACTTTAATGCCAAACACACACATACTCACACCCTCACACACACTCTCCCACACACACACACACACATACACACAAACACATACACACACATACACACACCCCAACCCACACATACATGCACAAGCACACATACACACATGCACGCAAACACACACATGCATACACATACACGCACACCCACACACATACATGCACACATACGCACACAGACATACATGCACATACACACCAGCAAACACGCACACATACACACGTCCGTAAACACACACATACATGCACAAACACATACACACACTCTCCCACACACATACACACAAAAACATACACACACCCCAACCCACACACACCCCAACCCACACACACACACACATACACACTCTCTCCCACACACATACACACAAAAACATACACACACCCCAACCCACACATACACACGCTCGTAAACACACACATACATGCATAAACACATACACGCACTCCCACACACACATACACACAAAAAACATACACACACTCCAACCCACACACACATACACACATGCACACACGCACACATCCGCAAACACACACGCAAACACCCACATTCACATACGCACAAATATGCATAGCACACGCACATACACACATGCACACAAACACACACACATACACATACACATACACGCACACTCACACATGCACAAACACATACACACTCTCCCACACACACACACACACATACACACAAAACATACACACACCCCTACCCACACGCTGATGACCTAGAAGTTGAGCGCCCTTAAACCAAACCAAACCCCTACCCACACACACACACACACACACACACACACAGGCCCGTAAACACACACATACATGCACAAACACATACACACACTCTCCCACACACATACACACAAAAAAACATACACACACCCCAACCCACACACACATACACACATGCACACACGCACACATCCGAAAACACACACGCAAACACCCACATTCACATACGCACAAATATGCATAGCACACACATACACACATGCACACAAACACACACACATACACCTACACGCACACTCACACATGCACAAACACATACACACTCTCCCACACACACACACACACACACACAGCCACACACACACACATGCACCCAAACACACACGCGCATGTACATACACTCACGCTCACACGCACACTCATACACATACATGCACACACGCAAACACGCACACATGCAAACACACACACGCATAAAGATGCATAGCACACACATACACAAACAGACACACACGCACGCTCACACACGCGCAAACACACTCAGGCACACACGCACAAAGATGTATAGCACACCCACAGACACATACACACCCACGCCCGCAAACACGCACACACACGCCGTGATTTCTGGATGTGGTTCCTAAGCGTAGCTTGAAGTTCCTCCATGCGTTGATATGCCACCTTTTCGGTGAATTCTTGTACGATACTTTCCCTACTGACCAGTAGAGAAAGTAAAAATAGAGGTTGCGACAACTGAGCATAAAAAATACACAACGCTAATTTCATTTCAATACATGAAACTCCTGATATTATTCTTTGTTATCAAATGATTAAAAATTGAAGAGACAGAATAATGAAAATTTCATTCATCTTACCCTTGCTATTGAATAAAGTTAGCGTTGTGTATTTTTTATGCTCAGTTGTCGCAACCTCTATTTTTACTTTCTCTACTGGTCAGTAGGGAAAGTATCGTGCAAGAATTCACCGAAAAGGTGGCATATCAACGCATGGAGGAACTTCAAGCTACGCTTAGGAACCACATCCAGAAATCACGGCGTGTGTGTGCGTGTTTGCGGGCGTGGGTGTGTATGTGTCTGTGGGTGTGCTATACATCTTTGTGCGTGTGTGCCTGAGTGTGTTTGCGCGTGTGTGAGCGTGCGTGTGTGTCTGTTTGTGTATGTGTGTGCTATGCATCTTTATGCGTGTGTGTGTTTGCATGTGTGCGTGTTTGCGTGTGTGCATGTATGTGTATGAGTGTGCGTGTGAGCGTGAGTGTATGTACATGCGCGTGTGTGTTTGGGTGCATGTGTGTGTGTGTGGCTGTGTGTGTGTGTGTGTGTGGGAGAGTGTGTATGTGTTTGTGCATGTGTGAGTGTGCGTGTAGGTGTATGTGTGTGTGTTTGTGTGCATGTGTGTATGTGTGTGCTATGCATATTTGTGCGTATGTGAATGTGGGTGTTTGCGTGTGTGTTTTCGGATGTGTGCGTGTGTGCATGTGTGTATGTGTGTGTGGGTTGGGGTGTGTGTATGTTTTTTGTGTGTATGTGTGTGGGAGAGTGTGTGTATGTGTTTGTGCATGTATGTGTGTGTTTACGGGCGTGTGTGTGTGTGTGTGTGTGTGTGGGTAGGGGTTTGGTTTGGTTTAAGGGCGCTCAACTTCTAGGTCATCAGCGTGTGGGTAGGGGTGTGTGTATGTTTTGTGTGTATGTGTGTGTGTGTGTGGGAGAGTGTGTATGTGTTTGTGCATGTGTGAGTGTGCGTGTATGTGTATGTGTGTGTGTTTGTGTGCATGTGTGTATGTGCGTGTGCTATGCATATTTGTGCGTATGTGAATGTGGGTGTTTGCGTGTGTGTTTGCGGATGTGTGCGTGTGTGCATGTGTGTATGTGTGTGTGGGTTGGAGTGTGTGTATGTTTTTTGTGTGTATGTGTGTGTGGGAGTGCGTGTATGTGTTTATGCATGTATGTGTGTGTTTACGAGCGTGTGTATGTGTGGGTTGGGGTGTGTGTATGTTTTTGTGTGTATGTGTGTGGGAGAGAGTGTGTATGTGTGTGTGTGTGGGTTGGGGTGTGTGTATGTTTTTGTGTGTATGTGTGTGGGAGAGTGTGTGTATGTGTTTGTGCATGTATGTGTGTGTTTACGGACGTGTGTATGTGTGCGTGTTTGCTGGTGTGTATGTGCATGTATGTCTGTGTGCGTATGTGTGCATGTATGTGTGTGGGTGTGCGTGTATGTGTATGCATGTGTGTGTTTGCGTGCATGTGTGTATGTGTGCTTGTGCATGTATGTGTGGGTTGGGGTGTGTGTATGTGTGTGTATGTGTTTGTGTGTATGTGTGTGTGTGTGTGGGAGAGTGTGTGTGAGGGTGTGAGTATGTGTGTGTTTGGCATTAAAGTATATAAAATTATATACATTTATTTGTATAAATATAATGGGTGATATGTAATTTACCTTGTTTAAACTTTAAAAATGAGGGGAAATGCATGTTAACGTTGAACTGGCAAATAAAAATGAAACAAGTTAATCTTGACTCACGTAGTTTAATGATATATATTTTAAAAATACAAGCTTAATCTTGAATCGCGTAGTCATTTATAAGGTACGTGCTAGTGGAATAAGTGGGGTTTGCTTGAGCTTACATAGTTATTCAGTAATTAACCTTCGAGTCGAGCACATCAGCTTCTCCTAGTGAGATTACCGTTCAATAGCTTTGACAAGTTATCAAGGCGAGTCAGTGGAAAGTGCTATAAGCATTTATTGACTTATATAATTTACAAGTGTCGCACTACATATTATAAAGATGTGGAATGGTGGAGTGATGGAATCGGTTCTGAATGCTATGCCAGACTATAGCTGTAGCAAATGTGATAAGCGTTTTCTACGCAACTATGATAAGAAGAGACATGAGTTGGTATGCGGTCGAGTCTACAGGTGTAAACATTGTGGTGATGTTTGCAATACTGAGCATAGAAGAGACGTACATGAAGAAAGATGTGAAAAAACTGTATCTCGCAAGAAAATCAAGTTTGAACCTAGCAAGCATCATCTATTGACAATGACTGATGAGTGTGATATGATCGAGTATGAAACATCATTTGAAGGACGACTCAAATCATATTATATACGTTGTGACACCTTCAAGGATATGAAAACTTACCTACAGGAGTCAAAACATCGTATAATTCAAGCTATAAAGAAAGAACTGTCGATACATAAAAGTGTGAAAATTAACATCATGGTCGAGTGTCAATTTGTGAATTTTCATGGAGAGACATGTGACAGAACATTTAAAACACGTAACCAACCTGTGTTTTTAGAAACTGATATGAACGCCATCTTGGAAAAAAAATTCGAGAAGCTTCGTGTTGAAATGGAAGAAAGTACGCTCAAAGGAAGCAACTGGGCCTTGCTATCAGTTGATGGAGTTCGACTCCGAATTAACAAGTACAATGCCCTTCGAGGGAGCAGCTATATTCCTCTACCTGCATCTGTGGAAGCGAGAAAAGCCTGTATAAACCCTCAGAACTACAGCGATGAGAAATGCTTTATGTACGCTGTTCTTGCTAAGTTCATTCGAAATAAACCTCAGCGTGTTAGCAAGTATAAGGATCTCCAAGAAAAATACGATTTCTCATGCGTCTCATTTCCTACGAGCTTGGGTGAAATCTCTAAATTTGAAAAGCTCAACAATATGTCCATAAATGTGTTTGGACTGGATGAAAAACATGAAGTGTTTCCGATAAAGGTGATTGATGAAGAATTAGATGATCATCGCGATCTCCTTCTGTTAAGTGATGCTACTGCCAGACATCACTATGTGTATATAAAGGATTTTGAGAGACTTATTCGTCAGCAGAAAACTAAACATGATGGAAAAATATATACGTGTAAACGTTGCTTCAGCCATTTTGATGACCGATATGGACTAAGCGGAATGAAAAAATTGGAGGAGCATAGAGAAATGTGCATGCAACATGCTATTGCTAGATGCGTTATGCCTACAAAGGAAAACTCTATCGTCAGATTCAAAAACGTGGAAAGAATGCTGAAACTGCCATATGTCATCTATGCTGATTTTGAGAGCATTCTCACTCCTTACCATACCTGCGCTTCTAATCCTGAAACGTCCTATACAACTCCCTATCAAAGTCATTCTCCAATGAGCTTTGCTGTTTACGTCAAACCATCATCCAGCGTTGACAAAGTAGAAACCGATCTTCCTACACACCCCTACGTGTATCGAGGTCATGATGCTGCTGAGAAGTTCATAGGGTATCTAACTTCCCTTGCGAAGAAAATAGGTGACTTATATAAATCTGCTAAGCCTCTGAAACTTACAGCTGAAGAACAAGAATCGTTCGATGCTTCTACAATATGCTACCTGTGCGGGCATGAATTTACAGAAGATAATTGGAAGGTTCGCGATCACGATCATGTTTCCGGGATGTATAGAGCATCTTTACATAATAAATGTAACCTGGCTTGTAAAACACCTAATTATATACCTGTCTTCATGCATAATCTGAGTGGGTATGACTCTCATTTCATTGTTAAGGAGTTAGGATGCACAAGCGAAAGAGTGGAGGTAATACCAAGCTCTGAAGAAAGCTATATCTCATTTCAAAATATGTTGGAGATATTAAACTCAGGTTTGTGGATACCTTCCGTTTCCTGAGTACAAGCTTGGACAAGTTAGTGAAAAACCTCACGACGCATCCCGAAACAGAGAAGTACTTTGGAGAAGAGAAGATTGGCTTGATGACTCGTAAGGGAGTGTTCCCCTACGATTACCTCACATCATGGGACGTTTTGAATGATGCTCATCTACCTCCAAGGGAAGCATTCTACAATAAATTAAATGAAGAAGAAATTACCGGCGATGACTATGAGCATGCTAGAAATGTATGGAACCAGTTTAATGTGAGAAACTTAGGTGAATACAGTGATATTTACTTAACCTCTGATGTTCTTCTCCTAGCGGATGTCTTTGAAACGTTCAGAGACCAAACTCTGAAAACACACAAAGTGGATCCTGCGCATTATTTCACTTCTCCAGGACTTACGTGGGATGCTATGCTACTGTACACAGGAATTGAGCTGCAATTGCTGCTGGACTACGATCAGCTGCTCATGGTTGAATCTGGTATAAGAGGAGGGTTATGCCAGGTTTCTCATCGGTATGCTGAAGCTAATAATATATATATGGAACAGTATGATCCTCGTAAACCTTCCCAGTTTATTACATACGAAGATGCAAACAACGAATATGGCTGGGCTATGTGTAAGGCCCTTCCTTATGGAGGGTTTAAATGGGTTTCTCCTGAAGACATAGACCTGGATTTATTGAAGGAAGATGACCCCCTTGGATACATCTTAGAAGTCGATGTCGAATATCCTGTCGAGCTCCACGATCTTCATAATGATTTGCCCTTCCTGCCTGAGAGTCTGAAACCGGGGAAATCGTCTTCAGAGAAGTTAATTGCTCATCTTGGGTGCCGAAAGAAGTATGTGGTACACTATATGGCCTTGAAACAAGCTCTTAGTCACGGTCTACTATTAACAAAGATTCATCGAGCACTTCAGTTTCATCAGTCGTGTTGGCTAAAACCTTACGTCGAGTTTAATAACCGACTGCGACAACAAGCTAGAAATGATTTTGAGAAGGACCTTTATAAACTATTCAATAATGCTATGTTTGGAAAAACTATGGAAAATATTCGTAATCGCATGGATATACGGCTTGTGACAAACAGCAAAACGTTAGAAAAACTCATAGCCAAACCTACATTCATTGATCGAACCATATATGGACCTAATCTTGCTGCTGTACATATGGCTTCTCGTAAAATAGTGTTCAACAAGCCTATATACATTGGTATGAGTGTACTAGACATCTCCAAGACGCTAATGTATTCGTATCAATACGATGTGTTACTTCCATATTATGGAGCTGAAAATCTTAAACTGTTGTATACAGATACAGATTCTTTCGTCCATCGAGTGACTACAGCTGATATATACCAGGATAAATTACACATGCTTGAACATCTGGATACATCAGATTACCCTGCTAGCCATATATGCTATTCTACACAAAACAAAAAAGTGTTGGGAAAGTTTAAAGATGAAGCCTGTGGAAAAATCATTCATCGGTTCGTTGGTCTTAGGCCCAAAATGTATGCTATCGATATTGATGGTTCTGTGATAAAAAAAAGTTAAAGGTATAAAACGTAGTGCCATTAAGCAATACATCAACTTCAATAGCTATGTAGAGTGCCTTAAAACTTTGAAAATTGTTAGAACTCCTATGAATTTAATCCTATCCCGACATCATAATATTTCTACGGTTGAAGCTAATAAAATAGCCTTATCACCTCACGATGACAAGAGAGTGATTGAAGAGGATGGAATATCGACGTATGCGTATGGACATTACAGTGTCGAGAATAGTGCCTAGACATGGATACTTAAAGCTTGTCTGTAGAAAAAATATGAAGATTGTTGAACTATGAACTTCGCGCGCCAATGGCTCATCTAACCCAGAGAGAAGAATGATAATGTGAATAATAAGAAGAACTGAGGAGGGCGCTATCGTCTTTCAGCAGTGTATACTTGTTTTCTATATGTTAATGCTAGTGTATGTATCCTTATAAATTAAATAAAATTATCTCATTGCGATTATTCTTGTTTTATTTCATTGCTTGCCTTAACATTCCTATTTCCTCATTAGGTCAGGTTAGGTTAGGATAGGTTAGATGGACTATAAGATAGAGTAATTGATAATGATGATGAAATGCAATAAATGACTGAATAGGTTAGACTGCTCTTCAACTACTATAAAACAAAGCGATTACTGAAGAAAGCTTAGTAAAATACCCCTAGCAACTTCAAAAATACCTGCTTCAGTGCCTTAAAACATCTTCAAACTGGCGAAAAAAATGCTTCTCACGAGTTTAAGATGCCCTGAAAATCCTCGAAATAACTGTGAAGGAGCTGAAATGTCTTAATTAGCGCTCGAAAAATACTATTAAAAGCGTCTAACGCCTATAAAAGTGTTTCAAAGGATTCTGAAAACCAATCAAAATGTTGGTGACAAAGTCTAAAATAGCCCCATAGTGCTTAAAATGTCTCTAAAATGACTGAAACGATATTTAACTGGTAGAGATACGTCTAACAGCCTTGAAATAGACGGTTCAGTATTCCTAATATCGTGAAAATTATCTTCCATTACCCTTCAAAGTGCTTAAAGCAAACAATAATGGACAGGGGCGTCCAGAATAACTCTCGGATTGCCTTAAATAATGTCAAATTCGTCTAAAATACTCTGAAAAATGTTTAAACTGGACGTAAAAGTCTTCAGAATATCTGGAAACAGGCTGAAATATCTATCAACGAGTCTAAACGGGTCTCAATACACGCTGAAAATATATAATATGACTTCTAAATAATCCTCGAAATTGCTTGAAAAGTTGTTAAATATGTTGTAAAAGCGTCCTGAATATACCAAAAGCGTCTAAAAGATCTAGCAGAGGGTGAAAAATTGCAACAAAATGGGGTGAAACGTCTTAAAAATGAATGAAAATGACTGAATAACTCTGAAAAATGTCTGAAAAGATGTTAAATATGTTGTAAAAGCGCCCTGAATATACTAAAAGCGTCTAAAAGATCTAACAGAGGGTGCAAAATTGTAGCAAAATGGGGCGAAACGTCTTAAAAATGTATGAAAATGACTGAATAATTCTGAAAATTGTCTGAAAAATTCTTAAATATGTTGTAAAAGCATCAAGAATATGCTAAAAGTGCTTAAAAAGATCTATCAGAGGACTCAAAATAGTATCAAAATGTTTATGAAATTCCTAGAGGGAGATCAGGGTAGCGTATGACAGGATAGAATAGATAAGCAGAGGAGGGAATAGGATAGATGATAAGAGGACAGAATGAATGTCTAGAAACGTATCATGTTAGTAGAATAGAATAAATAATAATAGGAGGATCTACCTTAGGTTAGGCTAGGCCAGGTTAGATTAGGTTAGGTTAAACGAGTAGAAGTATGGAGGCTTAGGCTAGGGTAGGTTTGGTTAGCGTGGCTATGTGGGGCGAGGTAACATTATGTTGGGGTAATATATTCAATCAAGATAGAAAGCTCCTGTGTTAGGAGACATACATCGATATAGTGAACGGCATATTCAACTATCATGAATGCTCACAAACATACATACACTGCTATAGGCTTCAAAAGTTATCCCTAGAGATTCCTTCAAACACCTACAACGTCCTGCTTCCCCTACCACCTTACCTAGTAATCCTTAGATTACGCGTGGCGGCCATCTTGCGCATAAAAAAGTGGCCCAGCTCTGTCCTACCCTACCTACTCCCAGGCTTCAATTAGCGTGAGTAGTGCGTGATAATAGACAAGAACAGTCTCAGAACATGTTCCACTTCACTTACAGGACTTTATTTTCCGGAGAATAAACTCATTCGTGTATATGCTGTTATTTTCTAACATTATGGATTACAGATCGTAAATTGCCGTAATAAAACTCATGCAAACATGAGGGCACGCAAAGTTTCATTGGCATTTCTTTGTCACTAACTTTTGGAAGTTATATATATGTGTGGTGTGTGTGTGTGTGTGTGTGCGTGTGTGTGTGTGTGTGTGTGTGTGTGTGTGTTATACAAGCATTATATATCAGTAACTCTTTCTTTATATTAATAAACAATATATATATTGTTTATTAATAGAGTTACTGATAGCCTTCCAATTGTTATTGTGGATATCTTAAAACTTGTTTTTGAAATCTAAGAAACGATTTCTTAGAAAAAGGTTTTAACCAGATTTGATTAATTATTTCAAACCATCGAAAATTATTCTACTCAGTAACACTTGAATTTCACTTGTTTGACATATCACAGAGTAATTCTGAAAAACTTAGCCCTGAGATAAAGATATCTTCGGAGCATTTAAGTAATGAGTTCTATCTGTTATCCAGCAACGTCAGCATCCAGAGAACTTCTAGAGCTTCAAAGACCATAACCCAACCCCCCACCAGAAGTCTTTTCCATCCCCAAGGCTCTCAACTTCAAGGATTTGAGACTATGTGCAGAATGGGGAGTGAAAGGAAATCCACAACACAACTAGAGCAGTCTCCAGGAACAAGAGGATGCAGCTAAGAAAGTTTGTCTTCAAACAGACATAATAAGTCTTTGCAGCACAAAGTGAGTACAACCGATTACTTACAAGATATGGTTGTACGAAATCTACTCTTATTAATGAAAATCTAAGACAATTAATCGACAAGAAGCAAAATCCCTTATAAGTAAGGTTAGGAACCAGTAATGCTAGTGAACAAACAATTCTAACTTTGTTAAAGAAACGATAAGTCAGGGCAAGGTAGTTAAAGATATGGATGGATTAACAAAACAAACAAAAGGATTAATGCTGGTCAAGATAACTTAGCTAAAGTCCAAGAAAGGTTATCAAAAGAAATTAATCTGGTCAAATTTTTAAACAAGCTGAGGTTAGGCTGGTAGAAGATATTTCTAAGAAAATTGAGCTTATTAAGAGCTGAACAAATAAAATTCCAAAATGAAAAAATGTACCAAATCAGACACAAATATTAAATATAAGTAAAACAAGAATTAGGAATAAGTAACCAGATCCTAGCTAGTGATATTCAAATTTTGAAAGAAGGGTATACATAAGTAGTACTGTAATTGAAAAATTCATAAAAATATTAAAAAAATTACTTAAAAATTAAAATGGAAGCGCAAGAAAAAGCATCAAGTATTTAAATAATAAACATAGTAAATTTGAGACCACAATAAGTGGATAATTGAAAAGAACGAAGAGAAAGTAAATAAATGTTAGAAAAATAATCTATGAAACAGTACTGTTAGTATCTGGACATAATCTAAAAATACACAGCCACACTTAATGCAAACAATCCACCTTTCGACACTCGCTACTCATACCACATGATGACTGGAATATCAGTTTCGACATTTTGCTAACGAAGCAGGTGATAATCCCACACAATTATTAAAAGAAACTGAAATTATACAGACTTAGTTCGTTTTCCTGAAAACATAAGGAGTAATTATAATTATGTTATAATAATAATTATCAGCCTTGGAATCAAAACAAAAGGTGCAGCCCAGCAACAATTAAATGAACAATGAGTATGAGCAGAGACCTAATAAAGCCAGCCGGGCGTCAGGAGAAAGGGCCACATATTCTGGCTAGAGGAAATACCACACACTATGGTATTATGTCGTATTTTACGTTCATGTGCTTCGCTATTTGGCATAGTTCACATGTAGATATTAACTTGTTTAAATGTTTAATATACAACATTTCACTTATTGATGTTTTTTTTTTCCGTTACCAGAATATACTAGAGATTCATTCCATTTCTTTCTGTCGTTACCATGTAATTTAAACAGCATTCCTTCCAATTTTGCTATTTCGCGTTTATCGAAATATTTTAGCAGTACATTACTCTTCATGTTGAAATTCATAATTTTGATGGCATCATTTGGGCTACTTATAGCTTCGGAATAACTTTTTGTAATTGTAATCTTGTTAACATGTCGCTGAAGATGTCTTCCTTCCTCGGAATGTTTTTTTCTATACCGTGAGAGTGGATTTAGTGAACACACCTCTCTATATACAGAATTTTCGAATTTGTAAATTTCCATTTCTGGATGCATGAAAGGCATACCTGATTTGTGCAGATTGTTGTACGCACATAGCTTAAACTTTTTCACTGGGAAATTAATATCTGAACAATGAATAATGCTTTCTATTGCTTTGACTGTTTTCGGGTTTGCCTTTGTATGTGCACTAAAAGTACAGTAATCGATTCTCGCTGTATATTAAGAAATAGTCTACACACTGAGTAACAAATTCCCCGTTATTATTCTTTATCTCTGCACTGCTACAAGTAGGCAAACCACAGACATGGGTTAAAAACTGCAAACCATCCCAGGATGAAACAGGTAGACCTTCTCACATCCATGTATAGTGGTACTGGCCAAACATAAGGTAAACATGATTCTGGTAAACTATACATATAATACAACTATACATATAAGGGTTGATAACCAAATGTAACAATAATAAAAACAATATTAAATTCTCACTCTAGTGGTTCATTAGTTATCTATCCGTTGAGCCACTGATAGAGAGTAGGAGAGGAAAAATATCAGGAACCCACTCACAACGGCAAACTCTTACACCTAAAATAGTGGAAATTCCAATATGCGCTGCACTGTCAGAGGGAAACGGAGCCTTCCAAAAGTAGGGGATAAGGGGAGGTTGGTGTATCTACATATCAGAAAGTTTAAGACGAACTTTTATATTTTGACGTATATATATATCTTTATATCTTTATGGTAAAAAATTATATTATATATATTATGTTGCATATATAGCAATTCTTTTGATAAGGAATACAAATCCCAACACACATCTTCAAGAATTTACTCTCCTCCTTTCTTATCCAGGTGCTGAGGCTATGAAATTAAGTCCAAGTTTCTGATCCTATGCTATCCAGTTAACATTGTCTCCTGACCTATGACTCATACAAGTCCTTATGGTGGGGCTAGGTCAGTGAATCCACCTACCAGGATTGGCAATGAAAATTTTGTTGTATTTGATTTGTATAAACTGTTTTTTCGATTTACATATTTTGATGCTGAACCTCTACTATTTATAGCTAAGCGTTTTATCCTACATTTTATGGCTGCTAAGCTAGTAAACTTAGCACCTTCACTTAGTTACGCAGATCTCCATAATTCAGTATACCTTGTATTAGGGATACACCTTTCTCTCACGCTGTAGTAGTGTACGTCATCCCCAAGACCCTGGTGCATAAATCTGTTACAGGGACTTTGCATCCAGCTACCTCTCTTGTGTCGTCCTGTTTATTTTTTAATATTAAAAATATAAGGCTTTATGGCATGGTTTGTATGAAATATTTGATATACTCTAATATCATTTAGAGCATATTCATCTTCCCACAAGTCTGTGCAGCATTCTGGCACACGGAGCAATGAAACCTTGAGCAGAGGCTCAGATATATTTTTATTCATTTTATTCAAATCAAATTCATATTTCATTTAGTTAAATAAACAAATAATATATAGGAACTTCCGCTATGTGTTTCATTTCTCCGTGCTTCAGAATGTTGCACAGCCTTTTGCTCCTTCTTTGGCATTGTATTTCCATTGTTTCAAAAAATAAATTCCACTCAATATCTACACTACTAAAGCCTTAATAGTACCATCTATAATTCTTTCAAAGAAATTTGCTTCCTGCGCCATTTCTGTGTTTGCAACGGTAGTATCAGCTGAATTTGTACCACCCGACAGAGAAAACTCTTGTGAAAGTTTTTTTTGTTTTGTTTTGTTTTTTAAATTTATTTAGAGTCGCTTTAACAATTAAGTCATATCACGACTATTCTATGTAATACAGTGGTATACAATAAATTTGGTACAATTATTTAACCAAAAACATGAGAATACAATCAAATCAGTACAACAAACATATCCTTCATATTATATTTTCGCATGCAAGCCCGTACCTTTGAGAAATGATAATACCCTTCTGCAGTTGGATGGCGTGTTCAGAGTGGTGGATAAGTCTCCAGTAATGTGATGAAGCTGTCGTTGTGTAGCGTATTACTTACATTCTGTAAGGAGATGTTTTACTGTGAGGCGGGTGTTGCTGACTTCACATTGTGGTGGCTGGCCTTTGCTGAGGAGGTATGAGTGGGTGAACCTTGTATGACCAAAGCGGAGACTTGAGATAATTACCTGCTCTTTCCTGCTAAGAGAATAGACAGGGGAAGAATTGGTGTCTCCTTTCCTTACCATGTGTAGTTTTTCTGGAGGGGATTGATTCCAGGCCTGTTTCCATCTTGTTTTTATTAGTCTGGAGAAGTACTTTGTAATATCACGATAAGGTACTGCTTGCTGTTCATGTGTGTCTGTTAACCGATTTGCTTCTTTAGCAGCTTTGTCCGCTTCTTCATTGCCCTTAATGCCGCAGTGTGAAGAGGCCCAAATGAAAGTAACTCTTTTCTTTTTATTTAGAGCAATGGAATAAGGACTGTGGATATCTTGAAGCAGTTGGAGGTCAGTTGAACGATCTCTGAGACTTTGGAGAGAGCTTAATGAATCAGAAATTATAAGAAATTTACTCTCATTAGATTGGATGATGTATGTTAAAGCTTGCTTAAGTGCAGAAAGTTCGCAGGAGAATATGGAATAATATTTAGGGAGTTTTAGCTGAAGTTTCTTATCTGGGGTGATTATGGCACATCCATTGTCGCTGCCCGTTTTGGAACCATCAGTGTAGATAAATGTATGGTTAGGGTAGGCATTTGTTATTTCTTGAAACAGCTGTTTATAGCAAGATGCATCTGTATGAGATTTATGGCAAGCTGTAATGTTCAAATTTAGTTGAGCAGTTGGTATTCTCCAAGGTGGTAGACAATGAAACTTTCTGGGCAATATGGCAGGAACTTCTATGTTATGTTCTTCAATGCATTTGCTTATTTTAGATTTAAATGACATTTCTTTTTGTGAATTAGCCTGTAAACGTTGGTTGGACGTTTCTGGGAGGACGTACTAGTATATCATTGATTCGGGTCTTGCTAAAGTTTTAAGGGCGAATTTTAGGCTCAGATCTGTTCTGCGGACGTTCAATGGTGGTTCGTCGGTTTCCATTGTTAAGGCAGAAACAGGGCTGGTTCTGTAAGCTCCCAAGCATATTCTTAGAGCTGCTGTTTGAATTGTATATAGTTTCTTTAAAACTGAAGATTTAGCTGTATTGTAATTCTGGGCTCCATAGTCGAGTTTACTTCCAATGAGAGCTTGATACGTTCGTATGAGGGTACTGAGATCAAAACCCCAGTTTTTCCAGCTTAGGGTTTTTAGTACATTTAATCTTCTGAGGCATTCATTTCTCATATCATCAATGTGATGTTTCCAGCTTAGAGTTGCATCAAAAGTTAAACCTAAAATTTTGATAGCCTTCACTGAGTTGATTAGCTTGTTATCCACGCAATTTTGGGGTTTCAGACTTTACATGGTGATTTGGAGAAGCATATGCATTTGGATTTATGATATGACAAGTTAAGACCAGCATGATTAGTCCAAGTGTGCACATTTTGCAGTGTTTCTTGAAGAAGTTTTGCAGTAGTAAAGGGATTTTTCCCCTTACAAAAGATAGTTAGGTCATCTGCAAATAGTATACCTTTTACAGGTGGTGTAATACTGCTTACTATACTGTTGATAGCTATGAGAAATAGTGTAACACTGATTACTGATCCCTGTGGAACACCTCTATTAATGGATTCTTCTTTTGACATGGTTCCTTTGTAGCGAACTTTAATTTTCCATTCCTGAAGGAAGTTGTCAATAAAGTGATACAAATTACCACGTATACCGATGTTACGTATTGTTTTGAGTATGTAAGCTCGTGAAATTTTATCATACGCTTTTTCTATATCTAGGCTTCTTGCCATGAGATGTTGTTTCTGTGTAAATGCAGCTTTTATTTCAGAATCAAGTATTAAAAGATGGTCAGTGGTGGATCGAAACTGGCGGAAACCATTTTGAAGTTCGGTGAAGAACTGCATTTTCTCTAGGTTCCAACGCAATCGGTTATTTATAATTTTTTCAAGTATTTTACACATAGAGCAGTTGAGGGCTATAGGTATGAAACTTTCAGGTGAAGTAAGATCTTTGTTTGGTTTAGGGATGGGTACTATAGTTGCTGTGCGCCACTGTTTAGGAAAAGTTCTTGAGTTCCATATATAATTAAGGATTTCGTGAAAGTAAACCAGTCCATCTTGTGGTAAGGATTTTAACATTACGTAAGGAATGTTATCCGGCCCAAGGCTGGAGCATTTACTCATTTCAAGTGCCTCCATGAATTCTGTGAAAGTAATGTTATCATTGTAGTTTTCTTGGTTATTTTCGTCAGGTTGGTAGCAGTGGGTCACCTTGCTTTCGCAAGCTTCTTCTCTTGAGGCCTCTGCAAAAGTATGCGCCAGTATGTTTGCTATGGTTTGGGGGTCAGTACTTGTGTTTGTTGTATAATTGTGGAAAACTATATTATGTGTTCCATCGCAAGATCCCCGTATTTTGCGAATTTTTTGCCATACCACTCGTGACGGGGTTTTCTGTTTACAGTGGACACGAATGTTAGCCAGGACTCTTTCTTGCTGTGCTTTACTACTTGACGTGCTTTAGCTCTGGCTTTTTGAAACTCGATTTTGTGTGTGGGGGTAGGTTGCCTTTTGTATTTATAATAGGCTTTATTTTTTAATGCTATCGCTGTTTTACATTCTTCGTACCACTAACTTACAGTCTTCCTAGAAACAGGGTATATCCTAGGAATAGTGACCTCGGCGGAATTGAAAATCCCTTCTGCAAACGAGTTTACTAGTTTGTTAGTATCTGACTGACTGAAATTCATGGGGGATGTTAGATAGGATAAATTGTCAGAGACGTGTGCTCTGAACTTGTTCCAGTTTGCGCACTTTAAATTCCATCGTGGCTGACCGTTAAAACTTAAAGGAATGTTATTTGCATTAGTTAATTAAATTGGGAAATGGTCACTGCCATGTAATTGCTTGGCGACTGTCCATTCAAATTTATCTTGGATATCAGGAGTGATTAATGTTAAGTCGATTGCACTGGAAGCACCGTTGGCTGTACTGAAGTGTGTTTGTGAGGTATCGTTAAGCATATTGAGATTTTCGTTGTGCAAGAGCTGTTCCACTATTTTACCTCTTGCGTTGGCTTACAACCCCATATAGTACTATGGCTATTAAGATCGCCCAGTATAATAAATGGTTTAGGAAGTTGTTGTGTTAACTCCTGCAGTGCATGTAAATCAAGTGGGCTTTTATTTGGTAGATATATGTTGCAAATGGAAATAGGTGTACGAAGGTTTACTCTAGTGGCAATTGCTTCAAGTTCAGTTGTAAGCGGTATTGCCTGATGTTTAATGTTGTGTTTAACGTAGGTTACTACGCCGCCACTGGCATGGAGGTAGTCCTTGCGGTTTTTGTGATATTGAGTATAACCTCGTAATGATGCAACATAGTTTCCTTTGAAGTTAGTTTCTTGAATGCACATAATTGCGGGGTTATGTTTATTGATCAAGAGTTTAAGAAACTCGAAATTGCGATGGAAACCATTAATATTCCATTGCAGTATGTTATTCATATGTTAATTTTGTTTATGGGATAAGGTGTTATATCTATGGCGATTAGTTTTCGGGACACATCGGTTTTGTTCGCTCGGAGGCATTGTTGACTTGATTAATGTATTCCAGCAGCTTTTTTTGAATGTTACTACTTCTGGTCTTTATACTACGCTCTGTATAGTAGGGATAGACCTTTTGCATTGTGTTCACTAGAGATTCTAGATCTGAAGTGTATTCCAAAGCTGTGGGAATAATGTTTGTTACTCCAACACTGTTTTCCATAAAGCTTTGGAACTGACTGCAGTTTAGTGCATAATTGTGGGTGTCTGCGTCGACAATATGTTTAAATGGTCTGAGAGATTCAGCTATTGACGTAATAAGGTTTGCTTTCTTAATCTTCTTAGCCTCCTGTGAAGCGAGGAGGTGCCGCGCTTCTTTTCCATAAGCATTATCCTCTGTATCAGTTATGCTGTTTGATATTGGTCGTTTAGGTCTTGTTTGTGTTTCCATTAGCATAGGTTCTGGGGAATTGTTGCGTTCGTCTTGAAATGGTAGGATGGGCTCAGGGGTAGAAGTGAGGTTAGGTGATTGCTGCTGTTCAGTATCTTTTCCTTTAGGAGGGGAAGGGGGCGGTCCTGGAGGTTTTTGGTAGCGATAGGCAATTCAGGAAACATGTCTTTGTTTAAGACCTGAGGAGTAGTTTCTTGTATACCGTCAGCTTCACAGCAATGTTTTGCAAAGTGGCCTTCCTGCTTGCAAATGAAGCAGTTAGGGGTATCCGCTGTTAGGTATATCCAATATTTAGTGCCTTCATATAGGATCTGTATGCTTGGAGGCAATTTCTCCATATCATTGGGTGGAATATAAAACTGACGCCTGAAACTAAGGATATGGGAAAGTCCTGGTTCAGAGATGCCAGCTCTTATGTAAGTAATGTTTGACATTAGTTTAATTCCATGTGCATTTAGCTGAGTTTCTATGAGTGAGTTTGGTATAACTGGACACACATTTGAAAGAGCGATTCTTTTGTTTGGAGTAATTAGAGGACGGACCTGAAGAGTAGCATTGTTTATATTTATTTTAGGATGTTTGGTAACCAGTGATTCTGCTACTTTAGATGACGTTAGGTATATGCATATTCTGGAGTTAGAGATCCGTGAGATAAACTTTATGTTACTTGGATCGGTTAATCTACTTACTGCGAGAGCGTAGTCCCTGACGGTAAGACCCTCATGGGAGTCGATGATGATAGCTTCTTCTTTCTTGGGAGAAGTCTGAGTAACTGTAGCATAGCTGTAGTTTTTTGTAGTGCTGTTGTTTATGGAGGTTGTGTGGACGTTGTGAGACGGTAGACTGCTGTACTCAGCAGCTACCATTGCTCTGATGGTGTACACTAGTTTGGTGTGTGAAATGGCGTGTTTGAGGTTAGCGAAGGCTTTTTAATAATGTCTTACTAACCCGCTTGTTATACTCGTTTAATTGTTAACATACGAGAAAGCATATTTAGTATACTCGTTCTACTTATCCGTTATGTACGGTGAGCGTCTTTTGGATTCAGATTATTGATGTATATCGGAGAACGTTTAAAATCTGATTTCTTTGCTGTCACGGCCTCCTGTAACCTCTCTTGTGAAAGTTGCCGAATAGCTTCAAAGACATTCTTTGCACCTAAATAGACCTATTATATCTCTTGGCCCTCTTCTTCCTGTGCCTGGAATGCGCGCTAGTCTTAAAGCACAACTTAAATTATTGGAAGTAACCAAGTGTCCAAATCATGCTCAAATTTTGGAAATTGAAGAACACACATGCAACAAGTAATAGAAGTCGCAAATTGCTTTCTACAAAGGACTGTATATCCAATTATCTTACCAGGAATCCTAACGCGAGACGCCAGCTGCGACGCTTAACAAACTGGATTAGGCGCACAGGTCAGGCATCAGGCGCTTAAGACAAGTTTCTTACAGCAGTTCACAGATGCCGTTGACACAACCTATGTTGCAGAACACACTGCTGCAGAGTTGCGCGATGTCATAATAATCTGGATATAATCTATAGCAGAGCCTGGTTTTTAGAGCTGCTAAGGCAGTTATGTACACTAAATTATGATCAACGCTAATTCAGCAACCATCTGTAGGAAAATGACGAGGTATCTAATACGTCTTCGTCATCAATTAAGGCTATGATACTGGTGATTTTGATTATAGTCTTGCATCAGGCAATGAACCGATTAGCAATAGCCTTCTCCGATGCTTTAGTACGAATCTGGTCTTTGTTCATATCCATTCAGACGCGTTCAAGTGGTCTATGTTCATCTCTGCTAGATCTCTGAAGAGGGCGATTATTGATGCAGTTAATATGCCAGTTCTTTAGAGATCACGAGATGGGTATTCGTGATCTGTCAGTACAGTAAGGGCAGCAACTAGTGTATTCAGGGCTATCAATAGCTAGATGTTCGTGACCTGTTGTCAGTACTGTAAAGGCAGCAACTGGTGTCTTCAGGGATTTCAATGACTAGGTATTCGTGATCTGTAAGTACTGCAAAGGAAGCAACTGCTGTGTGCAGGGATCTCGGTGGTTCGTACGTGTGTTTGGTAGTACTGGAATCACCTTTTTGTCCATTGCAGCTATATTCTTCTTGTGAACAGGAATAACATTTTTCGGCTGTTAACCAACAAGCCGGAATGAATTCTGGACAAACAAGCCTTGTAACATCACGAGAGGCTACCGACTAACAGCGGGATAACCGTAACATCCAAAATGGAGGAAATGCCATTTTGTCTCCTGACCTATGACTCATACAAGTCCTTCTGGTGGGGGTAGGTCAGTGAATCCACCTAGCAGGATTGGCAATGAAAATTTTGTTGTATTTGATTTGTATAAACTGTGCTTTTCAATATAGATATTTTGATGCTGAACCTCTACTATTTATAGCTAAGCGTTTTATCCTACATTTGATGGCTGCCAAACTAGTAAACTTAGCACCTTCACTCAGTTAGGCAGATCTCCATAATTCAGTATACCTTGTATTAGGGATACACCTTTCTCTCACGCTGTAGTAGTGTACGTCATCCCCAGGACCGTGGTGCATAAATCTGTTACAGGGACTTTGCACCCAGCTACCTCTTTTGTGTCGTCCTGTTTATTCTTTAATATTAAAATATAAGGGTTTATGGCATGGTTTGTATGAAATATTTGATATACTCTAATATCATTTATGGCATATTCATCTTCCCACAAGTCTGTGCAGCATTCTGGCACACGGAGCAATGAAAACTTGAGCAGAGGTTCAGATATATATTTATTTATTTTATTCAAATCAAATACATATTTCATTTAGTTAAATAAACAAATAATATATAGGAACTTCCGCTATGTGTTTCATTTCTCCATGCTTCAGAATGTTGCACAGCCTTTTGCTCCTTCTTTGGCATTGTATTTACATTGTTTCAAAAAATAAATTACACTCAGTATCTACCCTACTAAGGCCTTAATAGTACCATCTATAATTCTTTCAAAGAAATTTGCTTCCTGCGCCATTTCTGTGTTTGCAGCGGTAGTATCAGCTGAATTTGTACCACCCGACAGAGAAAACTCTTGTGAAAGTTGCCGTATAGCTTCAAAGATACTCCTTGCACCTAAATAGACCTATTATATCTCTTACCCTTTATCTGCCTGTGCTTGGAATGCGCGCTAGTTTTAAAGCACAACTTAAATTATTGGAAGTAACCAAATGTCCAAATCATGCTCAAATTTTGACAATTGAGGAACAAACATGCAACAAGTAATAGAAGTCGCAAATTGCTTTCTATTCAGGACTGTATATTCAATTATCTTACCAGAAATCCTAACGCGAGACGCCAGCTGCGCCGTTTAATAAACTGGGTTAGGCGCACAGGTCAGGCATCAGGAGCTCAAGACAAGTTTCTTACAGCATATCACTGATGCCGTTGACACAACCTATGTTGCAGAACACACTGCTGCAGAGTTGCGCGATGTCATAATAATCTGGATATAATCTATAGCAGAGCCTGGTTTTTAGAGCTGCTAAGGCAGTTATGTACACTAAATTATGGTCAACGCTTATTCAGCAACCATCTGTAGGAAAATGACAAGGTATCTAATACGTCTTCCTCATCAATTAAGGCTATGATACTGGTGATTTTGATTATAGTCTTGCATCAGGCAATGAACCAATTAGCAATAGCCTTCCCCGATGCTTTAGAACGAATCTGGTCTTTGTTCATATCCATTCAGACGCGTTCAAGTGGTCTACGTTCATGTCTGCTAGATCTCTGAAGAGGGCGATTATTGGTGCAGTTAATATGCCAGTTCTTTAGAGATCACGAGATGGGTATTCGTGATTTGTCAGAACAGGAAGGGCAGCAACTAGTGTATTCAGGGCTATCAATAGCTAGATGTTCGTGACCTGTTGTCAGTACTGTAATGGCAGCAACTGGTGTCTTCAGGGATTTCAATGACTAGGTATTCGTGATCTGTAAGTACTGCAAAGGAAGCAACTGCTGTGTGCAGCGATCGTTGGGTCGTACGTGTGTTGGGTAGTACTGGAATCACCTTTTTGTCCATTGCAGCTATTTTTTTCTTGTGAACAGGAATAACATTTTTCGGCTGTTAACCAACAAGCCGGAATGAATTCTGGACAAATGAGCCTTGTAACATCACAAGAGGCTACAGACTAACAGCGGGATAACTGTAACATCCTAAATGGAGGAAATGCCATTTTGTCTCCTGACCTATGACTCATACAAGTCCTTCTGGTGGGGGTAGGTCAGTGAATCCACCTAGCAGGATTGGCAATGAAAATTTTGTTGTATTTGATTTGTATAAACTGTGCTTTTCGATTTACATATTCTGATGCTGAACCCCTACTATTTATAGCTAAGCGTTTTAATCCTACATTTGATGGCTGCCAAATTAGTGAACTTAGCACCTTCACTCAGTTACGCAGATCTCCATATTTCAGTATACCTTGTATTAGGGATACACCTTTCTCTCACGCTGTAGTAGTGTACGTCGTCCCCAAGACCCTGGTGCATAAATCTGTTACAGGGACTTTGCACTCAGCTACCTCTTTTGTGTCGTCCTGTTTATTCTTTAATATTAAAAATATAAGGCTTTGTGACATGGTTTGTATGAAATATTGTATATACTCTCTATCATTTATGGCATATTCATCTTCCCACAAGTCTGTGCAGCATTCTGGCACACGGAGCAATGAAAACTTGAGCAGAGGCTCAGATATATATTTATTTATTTTATTCAAATCAAATACATATTTCATTTAGTTAAATAAACAAATAATATATAGGAACTTCCGCTATGTGTTTCATTTCTCCGTGCTTCAGAATGTTGCACAGCCTTTTGCTCCTTCTTTGGCATTGTATTTACATTGTTTCAAAAAATAAGTTCCATTCAGCATCTACCCTACTGAAGCCTTAATAGTACCATCTATAATTCTTTCAAAGAAATTTGCTTCCTGCGCCATTTCTGTGTTCGCAACGGTAGTATCAGCTGAATTTGTACCAATCGACAGAGAAAACTCTTGTGAAAGTTGCCGAATAGCTTCAAACACATTACTTGCACCTAAATAGACCTATTATATCTCTTACCCCTTATCTCCCTGTGCCTAGAATGCGCGCTAGTCTTAAAGCACAACTTAAATTATTGGAAGTAACCAAGTGTCCAAATCATGCTCAAATTTTGACAATTGAAGAACACACATGCAACAAGTAATAGAAGTCGCAAATTGCTTTCTATTCAGGACTGTATATCCAATTATCTTACCAGGAATAATAACGCGAGACGCCAGCCGCGCCGTTTAATAAACTGGGTTAGGCGCACAGGTCAGGCATCAGGAGCTCAAGACAAGTTTCTTACAGCATATCACTGATGCCGTTGACACAACCTATGTTGCAGAACACAGTGCTGCAGAGTTGCGCGATGTCATAATAATCTGGATATAATCTATAGCAGACCCTGGTTTTTAGAGCTGCTAAGGCAGTTATGTACACTAAATTATGGTCAACGCCTATTCAGCAACCATCTGTAGGAAAATGACAAGGTATCTAATACGTCTTCCTCATCAATTAAGGCTATGATACTGGTGATTTTGATTATAGTCTTGCATCAGGCAATGAACCAATTAGCAATAGCCTTCTCCGATGCTTTAGAACGAATCTGGTCTTTGTTCATATCCATTCAGACGCGTTCAAGTGGTCTATGTTCATGTCTGCTAGATCTCTGAAGAGGGCGATTATTGGTGCAGTTAATATGCCAGTTCTTTAGAGATCACGAGATGGGTATTCGTGATTTGTCAGTACAGTGAGGGCAGCAACTAGTATATTCAGGGCTATCAATAGCTAGATATTCGTGACCAGTCGTCAGTACTGTAAAGGCAGCAACTGGTGTCTTCAGGGATTTCAATGACTAGGTATTCGTGATCTGTAAGTACTGCAAAGGAAGCAACTGCTATGTGCAGGGATCTATGTGGGTCGTACGTATGTTTGGTATTTACTGGAATCACCTTTTTGTCCATTGCCGCTATTTTTTTCTTGTGAACAGGAATAACATTTTTCGGCTGTTAACCAACAAGCCGGAATGAATTCTGGACAAATAAGCCTTGTAACATCACGAGAGGCTACCGACTAACAGCGGGATAACTGTAACATCCAAAATAGAGGAAATGCCATTTTGTCTCCTGACCTATGACACATACAAGTGCTTCTGGTGGGGTTAGGTCAGTGAATCCACCTAGCAGGGTTGGCAATGAAAATTTTGTTGTGTTTGATTTGTATAAACTGTGCTTTTCGATTTAGATATTCTGATGCTGAACCCCTAGTATTTATAGCTAAGCGTTTTATCCTACATTTTATGGCTGCCAAACTAGTAAACTTAGCACCTTCACTTGGTTACGCAGATCCTCATATTTCAGTATACCTTGTATTAGGGATACACCTTTCTCTCACGCTGCAGTAGTGTACGTCGTCCCCAAGACCCTGGTGCATAAATCTGTTACAGAGACTTTGCACCCAGCTACCTCTTTTGTGTCGTCCTGTTTATTCTTTAATATTAAAAATATAAGGCTTTATCACATGGCTTGTATGAAATATTTGATATACTCTAATATCATTTATGGCATATTCATCTGACACAAGTCTGTGCAGCATTCTGGCACACGGAGCAATGAAACCTTGAGCAGAGGTTCAGATATATATTTATTTATTTTATTCAAATCACCCTGCTGTGTGCAGGGATCTCTGTGGGTCATACGTGTGTTTGGTAGTACTGGGATCACCTTTTTGTCCATTGCAGCTTTGTTTTTCTTGTGATCAGGAATAACATTTTTCGGCTGTTAACCAACAAGCCGGAATGAATTCTGGAGAAACAAGCCTCGTTACATCTAGAGAGGCTACCGACTAACAGTGTCGTAGTATAAATAACGTACACAAACAGCTAGGTCTCCATACTTAAAACTCTCTTTATTTTTTACAAAACAAAACAAGAACAAAAACGCATCTGGTGGCGTTAACAACAACTATTTGGTTATAATCACTGACGGTAGATGTCCTCAGCTACTCTGTGTCCTCAACATCCTCGCCACCCTGGTCGATTTCCAGTGGAATCACCAGTTGTACCGGTCGACTGATCCTCGTACCATCGGGTAGACGCAGGATGGCTGTCCTCACTCGGCCATCTCTCCCTTGTAGTACTTCGTCGACTCGGGCTCTCTTCCACATGTGTCTGGGCAGGACGTCTTCTTGCAGGAGGGCGACGTCTCCAACTCGCAGTTTCGGATGTTTGCCGGCTGGACACTTAACCTCGTGGTAACTCCGCAGTTGCAGGAGGTATTCCTTTTTCCACCTTCGCCAGAAGTTTTCGGAGATTTTCATCTTCTTTCGGAATTCCTTCGTAAGATCTTTTCTTCCGTCAGGCTCAGGTCCGTTCGGAATGGTCGTGAGTTTCTCTCCGTTGAGGAAATGGGAAGGTGTAAGAGCTTCAAGGTTGCTCCCGTCTTGTACAATGGGACGTGAATTTAGGGTGGCTTCGATGCTGATCAGAACAGTGTTGAGTCCCTCTTCATCGACCTGTCATCGACCAAGTACCTTTCTGAGACAGCGTTTGGTGGAACCGATCATCCTTTCCCACCATCCTCCCCACCAAGCCGCCCGTGGAGCTATGAACTTCCAGGTCACGTTGTGATGCGCTAGATATTCATGCGTCTTCGGATCGGTGAGAACTTTTGACAGTTGAAGCTCTCTATTTGCTGCTTGAAAAGTTTGAGCGTTGTCAGAGTATATGATTCGTGGTACTCCTCGGCGTCCCACAAATCGCTGGAATGCCATTAAAAATTTATCAGTAGATAGGTCCGTAGCCAGTTCTAAGTGTATAGCTCGTACCGTTGCACATGTAAACAGAACGATGTAAGCCTTCTTCATCTCGTTCCCCGATTTGATATAGAGTGGGCCGGCAAAGTCGATGCCAGTCACGGCAAATGGTCGAGTAGAACGAACACGATCCAATGGCAATGGGGCTTCGATCTCTTCACACCTTAATTCTCTCTCTGTGGCTTGTTCTAGGTGTGCAATTCTCTGCTGGATATCAGTAAACACCTCCTTAAACACATCTTCCTCACATTCCTTTGTGGACGCATTAGCTTTCGCCTGCTTCACTTCCTCCTCCTTCTCGTCCAGCAATTACCTCAAATCAGACAGCTGATTTTTCAAGCAGGAATTATTCTGCGACAACTCATCTAGAAGCTTATCCTTTGCTGCAAGTTTGGAATAGCAGTTCTCACATTCTTTGACAAGCTGCTTATACTTGGTACCTTCTTCCTGCAAACGAGACTCCAGCGCTCTGGTTGCCTCTGCAATATCTGCGTCCTTTGTGGTGGTCAGGTTGACTACCTGTACAAGCAAACGCTCCTTCTCTGGATCATTGGCAGCTACCTTTGCATTTAATGTATGCTCCAAAATTTCTTGCATTGCTTCTTTTTCTTTCTTTAGTCCTGCTATTAGTTCCTTATCTTTGTGAGCTTCTGCTTCCAAACAGCCAATATCATTTCTCAACTGTATGTTAATGCCCTGCTGAACACGCAGTTCCTGCGCCACCATCTCCTTGCTTTGCGTCAGAGCCTCCAGCATGTGGTTCAGACTGTCTACTTGAATTTTGCTGACAGTAGTGGGTGGCGTGTTATTGGCGTTACAGACGGATATGTAATGAAGTTGCTTGCAATTTGAGCAAGAAACGTTTCCTTTCTTGTTGCACTGGTGGACAGTGTGTCCTCTGTTAAGGCAAAGAAAACATCGCGTGGAAAGTCTGAGCTTTTGTATTCTGTCTTCCACGTTGGTTATTTCTTTACATTCTTGGGCCCAGTGGCCTTTATTTTCACAAAAGACGCAGAATGGATTTATGGTTTTCTTCCACATCGGTTTTGATTTTTCCCTTTTTGCAGAAATTTGAAGAGTGGCCGCTGTCGGAGTATAGAAGGATGGAGCGGACGTGATGGTTTCTCCTCTTATCTTCTCAGTTGTTAGCGATCCCTCTACCTCTTCATTGAGAAACGCCATTAATGACATCATGTGACCTTCTGTAATGTTTTCTCGCTTTGCGTGTATTAGCCAGCGTCTGCAAATTTCAGCTGGAAAAGCTCTTAGGATTTTTGGAGCCAATATACGTCCGTATAGGTTTACATCTTCCCCTAGGGCTATGAGGGCTTGTACTCTGCGATGACACTCCACGTACGTCGAGTTCAACTCTTGAGGACTTTCCGACAAAGCAGGTCTTAAATTTTCCAGGAAGTCAAGGTGGGCCTGGATTATTCTATCCTTGTCTCCGTATCGTGCTACAAGTATATTTTTGGTCTGTTCATAGGTATCTGCGCTCACTGCTATGCCATCTATGAGTCGCTTTGGCTCTCCTTCGAGGTATCCTCTTAGAAACACGTGCTTATTTATGTCAGATATTGTGGGGTTCTTGTCAACTGAGGACTGGAACTGTTCCCAGAACCTGCACCAAGTTTCTATATCACCGGAAAAGGGTTCGAGCCGTATTGTGGGTAGTTTAACCCCTTGTATGACCGTGGGTATACCGTCAGAATAGTTATTAGTAGTAGAAAGCACACCAGGCTTGTCTTTCTTCTTTGTAAGGAGGGTTTTGGCGTGCTGAAGTGCGCGCTTCGATCTGTCTAAATATTCTTCGCAAGTCTGTGCATCTGCTTCGTATTCTTCGTCTGTTAACATGTCATGAATATAGTCATCTAAGGTGAGTATCATGTTTAAAGTATCCTGAAGACGATCGCTGATGTGCTCGATCTCAGCTGGATCTGTAGAGTCATTACTGCCATTTAAAGATGTTGCAAACAGTGTACAATTATTGCGCTGAGTGGTACGTTTTCGTTTAAGTTTCTTAAGTTCTTGTTCTTTGTCCGTCATTATGTGAATAAGAATAGGTCTGTTAGCTAAGTGGATTTGTCTTGATTTATGGCTGGAGAGATGGGGCGAGCTTGAAAGAACAGCTGTGCTCTGTGCTATTCCAAGAGGCAACCAGATGGCGTTGGCAATGGCAAAAAAAATGGCTACTCGAAACTGATGAGGTTATCAAGCATACATAATACACAATTCTACCAAATCAATGAAAGTAATGTAGCAAGTGTTATTGCAAACATGCTGCTGCGTTATGCAAATCAACCCGTATACAATGGAATGTTGTACTTATCCGTTGTGTTGAAATGGTGTCGTCGTGTGGCGTTGTGAGGTTCCGTGTCTTATTTCAAGTAATCTGCACTTCACTGCCACTTTAACTTAGTATTTTCTGCTTGAAATCTTCAAGATGTTTCGTTTCGTGATGTAGTGATCCGTGATTCGAACAGTAATTAGGTTTCGGCACCAGTATGTCGTAGTATAAATAACGTACACAAACAGCTAGGTCTCCATACTTAAAACTCTCTTTATTTTTTACAAAACAAAACAAGAACAAAAACGCATCTGGTGGCGTTAACAACAACTATTTGGTTATAATCACTGACGGTAGATGTCCTCAGCTACTCTGTGTCCTCAACATCCTCCCCACCCTGGTCGATTTCCAGTGGAATCACCAGTTGTACCGGTCGACTGATCCTCGTACCATCGGGTAGACGCAGGATGGCTGTCCTCACTCGGCCATCTCTCCCTTGTAGTACTTCGTCGACTCGGGCTCTCTTCCACATGTGTCTGGGCAGGACGTCTTCTTGCAGGAGGGCGACGTCTCCAACTCGCAGTTTCGGATGTTTGCCGGCTGGACATTTAACCTCGTGGTAACTCCGCAGTTGCAGGAGGTATTCCTTTTTCCACCTTCGCCAGAAGTTTTCGGAGATTTTCATCTTCTTTCGGAATTCCTTCGTAAGATCTTTTCTTCCGTCAGGCTCAGGTCCGTTCGGAATGGTCGTGAGTTTCTCTCCGTTGAGGAAATGGGAAGGTGTAAGAGCTTCAAGGTTGCTCCCGTCTTGTACAATGGGACGTGAATTTAGGGTGGCTTCGATGCTGATCAGAACAGTGTTGAGTCCCTCTTCATCGACCTGTCATCGACCAAGTACCTTTCTGAGACAGCGTTTGGTGGAACCGATCATCCTTTCCCACCATCCTCCCCACCAAGCCGCCCGTGGAGCTATGAACTTCCAGGTCACGTTGTGATGCGCTAGATATTCATGCGTCTTCGGATCGGTGAGAACTTTTGACAGTTGAAGCTCTCTATTTGCTGCTTGAAAAGTTTGAGCGTTGTCAGAGTATATGATTCGTGGTACTCCTCGGCGTCCCACAAATCGCTGGAATGCCATTAAAAATTTATCAGTAGATACGTCCGTAGCCAGTTCTAAGTGTATAGCTCGTACCGTTGCACATGTAAACAGAACGATGTAAGCCTTCTTCATCTCGTTCCCCGATTTGATATAGAGTGGGCCGGCAAAGTCGATGCCAGTCACGGCAAATGGTCGAGTAGAACGAACACGATCCAATGGCAATGGGGCTTCGATCTCTTCACACCTTAATTCTCTCTCTGTGGCTTGTTCTAGGTGTGCAATTCTCTGCTGGATATCAGTAAACACCTCCTTAAACACATCTTCCTCACATTCCTTTGTGGACGCATTAGCTTTCGCCTGCTTCACTTCCTCCTCCTTCTCGTCCAGCAATTTCCTCAAATCAGACAGCTGATTTTTCAAGCAGGAATTATTCTGCGACAACTCATCTAGAAGCTTATCCTTTGCTGCAAGTTTGGAATAGCAGTTCTCACATTCTTTGACAAGCTGCTTATACTTGGTACCTTCTTCCTGCAAACGAGACTCCAGCGCTCTGGTTGCCTCTGCAATATCTGCGTCCTTTGTGGTGGTCAGGTTGACTACCTGTACAAGCAAACGCTCCTTCTCTGGATCATTGGCAGCTACCTTTGCATTTAATGTATGCTCCAAAATTTCTTGCATTGCTTCTTTTTCTTTCTTTAGTCCTGCTATTAGTTCCTTATCTTTGTGAGCTTCTGCTTCCAAACAGCCAATATCATTTCTCAACTGTATGTTAATGCCCTGCTGAACACGCAGTTCCTGCGCCACCATCTCCTTGCTTTGCGTCAGAGCCTCCAGCATGTGGTTCAGACTGTCTACTTGAATTTTGCTGACAGTAGTGGGTGGCGTGTTATTGGCGTTACAGGCGGATATGTGATGAAGTTGCTTGCAATTTGAGCAAGAAACGTTTCCTTTCTTGTTGCACTGGTGGACAGTGTGTCCTCTGTTAAGGCAAAGAAAACATCGCGTGGAAAGTCTGAGCTTTTGTATTCTGTCTTCCACGTTGGTTATTTCTTTACATTCTTGGGCCCAGTGGCCTTTATTTTCACAAAAGACGCAGAATGGATTTATGGTTTTCTTCCACATCGGTTTTGATTTTTCCCTTTTTGCAGAAATTTGAAGAGTGGCCGCTGTCGGAGTATAGAAGGATGGAGCGGACGTGATGGTTTCTCCTCTTATCTTCTCAGTTGTTAGCGATCCCTCTACCTCTTCATTGAGAAACGCCATTAATGACATCATGTGACCTTCTGTAATGTTTTCTCGCTTTGCGTGTATTAGCCAGCGTCTGCAAATTTCAGCTGGAAAAGCTCTTAGGATTTTTGGAGCCAATATACGTCCGTATAGGTTTACATCTTCCCCTAGGGCTATGAGGGCTTGTACTCTGCGATGACACTCCACGTACGTCGAGTTCAACTCTTGAGGACTTTCCGACAAAGCAGGTCTTAAATTTTCCAGGAAGTCAAGCTGGGCCTGGATTATTCTATCCTTGTCTCCGTATCGTGCTACAAGTATATTTTTCGTCTGTTCATAGGTATCTGCGCTCACTGCTATGCCATCTATGAGTCGCTTTGGCTCTCCTTCGAGGTATCCTCTTAGAAACACGTGCTTATTTATGTCAGATATTGTGGGGTTCTTGTCAACTGAGGACTGGAACTGTTCCCAGAACCTGCACCAAGTTTCTATATCACCGGAAAAGGGTTCGAGCCGTATTGTGGGTAGTTTAACCCCTTGTATGACCGTGGGTATACCGTCAGAATAGTTATTAGTAGTAGAAAGCACACCAGGCTTGTCTTTCTTCTTTGTAAGGAGGGTTTTGGCGTGCTGAAGTGCGCGCTTCGATCTGTCTAAATATTCTTCGCAAGTCTGTGCGTCTGCTTCGTATTCTTCGTCTGTTAACATGTCATGAACATAGTCATCTAAGGTGAGTAACATGTTTAAAGTATCCTGAAGACGATCGCTGATGTGTTCGATCTCAGCTGGATCTGTAGAGTCATTACTGCCATTTAAAGATGTTGCAAACAGTGTACAATTATTGCGCTGAGTGGTACGTTTTCGTTTAAGTTTCTTAAGTTCTTGTTCTTTGTCCGTCATTATGTGAATAAGAATAGGTCTGTTAGCTAAGTGGATTTGTCTTGATTTATGGCTGGAGAGATGAGGCGAGCTTGAAAGAACAGCTGTGCTCTGTGCTATTCCAAGAGGCAACCAGATGGCGTTGGCAATGGCAAAAAAAATGGCTACTCGAAACTGATGAGGTTATCAAGCATACATAATACACAATTCTACCAAATCAATGAAAGTAATGTAGCAAGTGTTATTGCAAACATGCTGCTGCGTTATGCAAATCAACCCGTATACAATGGAATGTTGTACTTATCCGTTGTGTTGAAATGGTGTCGTCGTGTGGCGTTGTGAGGTTCCGTGTCTTATTTCAAGTAATCTGCACTTCACTGCCACTTTAACTTAGTATTTTCTGCTTGAAATCTTCAAGATGTTTCGTTTCGTGATGTAGTGATCCGTGATTCGAACAGTAATTAGGTTTCGGCACCAGTATGTCGTAGTATAAATAACGTACACAAACAGCTAGGTCTCCATACTTAAAACTCTCTTTATTTTTTACAAAACAAAACAAGAACAAAAACGCATCTGGTGGCGTTAACAACAACTATTTGGTTATAATCACTGACGGTAGATGTCCTCAGCTACTCTGTGTCCTCAACATCCTCCCCACCCTGGTCGATTTCCAGTGGAATCACCAGTTGTACCGGTCGACTGATCCTCGTACCATCGGGTAGACGCAGGATGGCTGTCCTCACTCGGCCATCTCTCCCTTGTAGTACTTCGTCGACTCGGGCTCTCTTCCACATGTGTCTGGGCAGGACGTCTTCTTGCAGGAGGGCGACGTCTCCAACTCGCAGTTTCGGATGTTTGCCGGCTGGACACTTAACCTCGTGGTAACTCCGCAGTTGCAGGAGGTATTCCTTTTTCCACCTTCGCCAGAAGTTTTCGGAGATTTTCATCTTCTTTCGGAATTCCTTCGTAAGATCTTTTCTTCCGTCAGGCTCAGGTCCGTTCGGAATGGTCGTGAGTTTCTCTCCGTTGAGGAAATGGGAAGGTGTAAGAGCTTCAAGGTTGCTCCCGTCTTGTACAATGGGACGTGAATTTAGGGTGGCTTCGATGCTGATCAGAACAGTGTTGAGTCCCTCTTCATCGACCTGTCATCGACCAAGTACCTTTCTGAGACAGCGTTTGGTGGAACCGATCATCCTTTCCCACCATCCTCCCCACCAAGCCGCCCGTGGAGCTATGAACTTCCAGGTCACGTTGTGATGCGCTAGATATTCATGCGTCTTCGGATCGGTGAGAACTTTTGACAGTTGAAGCTCTCTATTTGCTGCTTGAAAAGTTTGAGCGTTGTCAGAGTATATGATTCGTGGTACTCCTCGGCGTCCCACAAATCGCTGGAATGCCATTAAAAATTTATCAGTAGATACGTCCGTAGCCAGTTCTAAGTGTATAGCTCGTACCGTTGCACATGTAAACAGAACGATGTAAGCCTTCTTCATCTCGTTCCCCGATTTGATATAGAGTGGGCCGGCAAAGTCGATGCCAGTCACGGCAAATGGTCGAGTAGAACGAACACGATCCAATGGCAATGGGGCTTCGATCTCTTCACACCTTAATTCTCTCTCTGTGGCTTGTTCTAGGTGTGCAATTCTCTGCTGGATATCAGTAAACACCTCCTTAAACACATCTTCCTCACATTCCTTTGTGGACGCATTAGCTTTCGCCTGCTTCACTTCCTCCTCCTTCTCGTCCAGCAATTTCCTCAAATCAGACAGCTGATTTTTCAAGCAGGAATTATTCTGCGACAACTCATCTAGAAGCTTATCCTTTGCTGCAAGTTTGGAATAGCAGTTCTCACATTCTTTGACAAGCTGCTTATACTTGGTACCTTCTTCCTGCAAACGAGACTCCAGCGCTCTGGTTGCCTCTGCAATATCTGCGTCCTTTGTGGTGGTCAGGTTGACTACCTGTACAAGCAAACGCTCCTTCTCTGGATCATTGGCAGCTACCTTTGCATTTAATGTATGCTCCAAAATTTCTTGCATTGCTTCTTTTTCTTTCTTTAGTCCTGCTATTAGTTCCTTATCTTTGTGAGCTTCTGCTTCCAAACAGCCAATATCATTTCTCAACTGTATGTTAATGCCCTGCTGAACACGCAGTTCCTGCGCCACCATCTCCTTGCTTTGCGTCAGAGCCTCCAGCATGTGGTTCAGACTGTCTACTTGAATTTTGCTGACAGTAGTGGGTGGCGTGTTATTGGCGTTACAGGCGGATATGTGATGAAGTTGCTTGCAATTTGAGCAAGAAACGTTTCCTTTCTTGTTGCACTGGTGGACAGTGTGTCCTCTGTTAAGGCAAAGAAAACATCGCGTGGAAAGTCTGAGCTTTTGTATTCTGTCTTCCACGTTGGTTATTTCTTTACATTCTTGGGCCCAGTGGCCTTTATTTTCACAAAAGACGCAGAATGGATTTATGGTTTTCTTCCACATCGGTTTTGATTTTTCCCTTTTTGCAGAAATTTGAAGAGTGGCCGCTGTCGGAGTATAGAAGGATGGAGCGGACGTGATGGTTTCTCCTCTTATCTTCTCAGTTGTTAGCGATCCCTCTACCTCTTCATTGAGAAACGCCATTAATGACATCATGTGACCTTCTGTAATGTTTTCTCGCTTTGCGTGTATTAGCCAGCGTCTGCAAATTTCAGCTGGAAAAGCTCTTAGGATTTTTGGAGCCAATATACGTCCGTATAGGTTTACATCTTCCCCTAGGGCTATGAGGGCTTGTACTCTGCGATGACACTCCACGTACGTCGAGTTCAACTCTTGAGGACTTTCCGACAAAGCAGGTCTTAAATTTTCCAGGAAGTCAAGCTGGGCCTGGATTATTCTATCCTTGTCTCCGTATCGTGCTACAAGTATATTTTTCGTCTGTTCATAGGTATCTGCGCTCACTGCTATGCCATCTATGAGTCGCTTTGGCTCTCCTTCGAGGTATCCTCTTAGAAACACGTGCTTATTTATGTCAGATATTGTGGGGTTCTTGTCAACTGAGGACTGGAACTGTTCCCAGAACCTGCACCAAGTTTCTATATCACCGGAAAAGGGTTCGAGCCGTATTGTGGGTAGTTTAACCCCTTGTATGACCGTGGGTATACCGTCAGAATAGTTATTAGTAGTAGAAAGCACACCAGGCTTGTCTTTCTTCTTTGTAAGGAGGGTTTTGGCGTGCTGAAGTGCGCGCTTCGATCTGTCTAAATATTCTTCGCAAGTCTGTGCGTCTGCTTCGTATTCTTCGTCTGTTAACATGTCATGAACATAGTCATCTAAGGTGAGTAACATGTTTAAAGTATCCTGAAGACGATCGCTGATGTGTTCGATCTCAGCTGGATCTGTAGAGTCATTACTGCCATTTAAAGATGTTGCAAACAGTGTACAATTATTGCGCTGAGTGGTACGTTTTCGTTTAAGTTTCTTAAGTTCTTGTTCTTTGTCCGTCATTATGTGAATAAGAATAGGTCTGTTAGCTAAGTGGATTTGTCTTGATTTATGGCTGGAGAGATGGGGCGAGCTTGAAAGAACAGCTGTGCTCTGTGCTATTCCAAGAGGCAACCAGATGGCGTTGGCAATGGCAAAAAAAATGGCTACTCGAAACTGATGAGGTTATCAAGCATACATAATACACAATTCTACCAAATCAATGAAAGTAATGTAGCAAGTGTTATTGCAAACATGCTGCTGCGTTATGCAAATCAACCCGTATACAATGGAATGTTGTACTTATCCGTTGTGTTGAAATGGTGTCGTCGTGTGGCGTTGTGAGGTTCCGTGTCTTATTTCAAGTAATCTGCACTTCACTGCCACTTTAACTTAGTATTTTCTGCTTGAAATCTTCAAGATGTTTCGTTTCGTGGTGTAGTGATCCGTGATTCGAACAGTAATTAGGTTTCGGCACCAGTATGTCGTAGTATAAATAACGTACACAAACAGCTAGGTCTCCATACTTAAAACTCTCTTTATTTTTTACAAAACAAAACAAGAACAAAAACGCATCTGGTGGCGTTAACAACAACTATTTGGTTATAATCACTGACGGTAGATGTCCTCAGCTACTCTGTGTCCTCAACATCCTCCCCACCCTGGTCGATTTCCAGTGGAATCACCAGTTGTACCGGTCGACTGATCCTCGTACCATCGGGTAGACGCAGGATGGCTGTCCTCACTCGGCCATCTCTCCCTTGTAGTACTTCGTCGACTCGGGCTCTCTTCCACATGTGTCTGGGCAGGACGTCTTCTTGCAGGAGGGCGACGTCTCCAACTCGCAGTTTCGGATGTTTGCCGGCTGGACACTTAACCTCGTGGTAACTCCGCAGTTGCAGGAGGTATTCCTTTTTCCACCTTCGCCAGAAGTTTTCGGAGATTTTCATCTTCTTTCGGAATTCCTTCGTAAGATCTTTTCTTCCGTCAGGCTCAGGTCCGTTCGGAATGGTCGTGAGTTTCTCTCCGTTGAGGAAATGGGAAGGTGTAAGAGCTTCAAGGTTGCTCCCGTCTTGTACAATGGGACGTGAATTTAGGGTGGCTTCGATGCTGATCAGAACAGTGTTGAGTCCCTCTTCATCGACCTGTCATCGACCAAGTACCTTTCTGAGACAGCGTTTGGTGGAACCGATCATCCTTTCCCACCATCCTCCCCACCAAGCCGCCCGTGGAGCTATGAACTTCCAGGTCACGTTGTGATGCGCTAGATATTCATGCGTCTTCGGATCGGTGAGAACTTTTGACAGTTGAAGCTCTCTATTTGCTGCTTGAAAAGTTTGAGCGTTGTCAGAGTATATGATTCGTGGTACTCCTCGGCGTCCCACAAATCGCTGGAATGCCATTAAAAATTTATCAGTAGATAGGTCCGTAGCCAGTTCTAAGTGTATAGCTCGTACCGTTGCACATGTAAACAGAACGATGTAAGCCTTCTTCATCTCGTTCCCCGATTTGATATAGAGTGGGCCGGCAAAGTTGATGCCAGTCACGGCAAATGGTCGAGTAGAACGAACACGATCCAATGGCAATGGGGCTTCGATCTCTTCACACCTTAATTCTCTCTCTGTGGCTTGTTCTAGGTGTGCAATTCTCTGCTGGATATCAGTAAACACCTCCTTAAACACATCTTCCTCACATTCCTTTGTGGACGCATTAGCTTTCGCCTGCTTCACTTCCTCCTCCTTCTCGTCCAGCAATTTCCTCAAATCAGACAGCTGATTTTTCAAGCAGGAATTATTCTGCGACAACTCATCTAGAAGCTTATCCTTTGCTGCAAGTTTGGAATAGCAGTTCTCACATTCTTTGACAAGCTGCTTATACTTGGTACCTTCTTCCTGCAAACGAGACTCCAGCGCTCTGGTTGCCTCTGCAATATCTGCGTCCTTTGTGGTGGTCAGGTTGACTACCTGTACAAGCAAACGCTCCTTCTCTGGATCATTGGCAGCTACCTTTGCATTTAATGTATGCTCCAAAATTTCTTGCATTGCTTCTTTTTCTTTCTTTAGTCCTGCTATTAGTTCCTTATCTTTGTGAGCTTCTGCTTCCAAACAGCCAATATCATTTCTCAACTGTATGTTAATGCCCTGCTGAACACGCAGTTCCTGCGCCACCATCTCCTTGCTTTGCGTCAGAGCCTCCAGCATGTGGTTCAGACTGTCTACTTGAATTTTGCTGACAGTAGTGGGTGGCGTGTTATTGGCGTTACAGGCGGATATGTGATGAAGTTGCTTGCAATTTGAGCAAGAAACGTTTCCTTTCTTGTTGCACTGGTGGACAGTGTGTCCTCTGTTAAGGCAAAGAAAACATCGCGTGGAAAGTCTGAGCTTTTGTATTCTGTCTTCCACGTTGGTTATTTCTTTACATTCTTGGGCCCAGTGGCCTTTATTTTCACAAAAGACGCAGAATGGATTTATGGTTTTCTTCCACATCGGTTTTGATTTTTCCCTTTTTGCAGAAATTTGAAGAGTGGCCGCTGTCGGAGTATAGAAGGATGGAGCGGACGTGATGGTTTCTCCTCTTATCTTCTCAGTTGTTAGCGATCCCTCTACCTCTTCATTGAGAAACGCCATTAATGACATCATGTGACCTTCTGTAATGTTTTCTCGCTTTGCGTGTATTAGCCAGCGTCTGCAAATTTCAGCTGGAAAAGCTCTTAGGATTTTTGGAGCCAATATACGTCCGTATAGGTTTACATCTTCCCCTAGGGCTATGAGGGCTTGTACTCTGCGATGACACTCCACGTACGTCGAGTTCAACTCTTGAGGACTTTCCGACAAAGCAGGTCTTAAATTTTCCAGGAAGTCAAGCTGGGCCTGGATTATTCTATCCTTGTCTCCGTATCGTGCTACAAGTATATTTTTCGTCTGTTCATAGGTATCTGCGCTCACTGCTATGCCATCTATGAGTCGCTTTGGCTCTCCTTCGAGGTATCCTCTTAGAAACACGTGCTTATTTATGTCAGATATTGTGGGGTTCTTGTCAACTGAGGACTGGAACTGTTCCCAGAACCTGCACCAAGTTTCTATATCACCGGAAAAGGGTTCGAGCCGTATTGTGGGTAGTTTAACCCCTTGTATGACCGTGGGTATACCGTCAGAATAGTTATTAGTAGTAGAAAGCACACCAGGCTTGTCTTTCTTCTTTGTAAGGAGGGTTTTGGCGTGCTGAAGTGCGCGCTTCGATCTGTCTAAATATTCTTCGCAAGTCTGTGCGTCTGCTTCGTATTCTTCGTCTGTTAACATGTCATGAATATAGTCATCTAAGGTGAGTAACATGTTTAAAGTATCCTGAAGACGATCGCTGATGTGTTCGATCTCAGCTGGATCTGTAGAGTCATTACTGCCATTTAAAGATGTTGCAAACAGTGTACAATTATTGCGCTGAGTGGTACGTTTTCGTTTAAGTTTCTTAAGTTCTTGTTCTTTGTCCGTCATTATGTGAATAAGAATAGGTCTGTTAGCTAAGTGGATTTGTCTTGATTTATGGCTGGAGAGATGGGGCGAGCTTGAAAGAACAGCTGTGCTCTGTGCTATTCCAAGAGGCAACCAGATGGCGTTGGCAATGGCAAAAAAAATGGCTACTCGAAACTGATGAGGTTATCAAGCATACATAATACACAATTCTACCAAATCAATGAAAGTAATGTAGCAAGTGTTATTGCAAACATGCTGCTGCGTTATGCAAATCAACCCGTATACAATGGAATGTTGTACTTATCCGTTGTGTTGAAATGGTGTCGTCGTGTAGCGTTGTGAGGTTCCGTGTCTTATTTCAAGTAATCTGCACTTCACTGCCACTTTAACTTAGTATTTTCTGCTTGAAATCTTCAAGATGTTTCGTTTCGTGGTGTAGTGATCCGTGATTCGAACAGTAATTAGGTTTCGGCACCAGTATGTCGTAGTATAAATAACGTACACAAACAGCTAGGTCTCCATACTTAAAACTCTCTTTATATTTTACAAAACAAAACAAGAACAAAAACGCATCTGGTGGCGTTAACAACAACTATTTGGTTAGAATCACTGACGGTAGATGTCCTCAGCTACTCAGTGTCCTCAACAAACAGCGGGATAACTGTCACATCCAAAATGGAGGAAATGCCATTTTGTCTCCTGACCTATGACTCATACAAGTCCCTTTGGTAGGGGGAAAGTCAATGAATCCCCCTACCAGGATTGGCAATAAAATGTTTTTTGATTTGTATAAATCATGCTTTTCTATTTATATATTTTGATACTGAGCCTTTACTATTTATATCCTACGGTTTATGGCTGCCATCGTAGTAAACTTAGCACCTTCCCTTAGTTGCGCACATCTCCATAAATCAGAATATTAGATATTTTTCAAAAGATGCATAAATAATATACATAAAATTTAATGGCTAGATAGAACTAGGAAAAAAATGACTCGTAAATAGGATCTCTCTTCTGCGTTGCAATGTTAGCGTTGTTGGGGTAATTGTTGCTTCCAAAACTTGGGCCCAAGAATCCATCTGGACTAAAAATGAATCAGTGTTTCTTCAGCTGCGTTGTCGCCATCCACTTGATGATCGGCCATATCTTTCTTGTTTATCAAGCCGAGTTTGCTGGCCTACTATTCCCAAGGTCGCGGGTTCAAATCCGGCCCAGGCCGATGGTTTTTAAGTGTGCTTAAAAACGACAGCTCCATGTCAGTAGATTTACTGGCATGTAAAAGAACTCCTGCGGGACAAAATTCCGGCACACCGGCGACGCTGATGTGATCCTGGCAATTGACAGCGTCGTTAAACAACAAAATAATTAATTAATTATTACCGAGTTTGCTAATCTATACGGTATTTTGTTTAACAGGATTCAAATCCGTGTAGACTATTAGCACAAACGGCTTGGAAAACAGGGCGATCTGTCCGATCATCCCGTCGATGAGCAAGCAGCTGAAAATGATTCACCCATTCCAGGGAATCTCGGATACCTCAATGCTGATGGTGCCTTGATTGATATCTAAGATGCGGTTATTGAGGCCCAAAAAGCAATAACTAACCACACATTGATAACAGTGTAACCTTGTTTTTTCATTGGCAAATTGTTTTTCTAGATCGGGTTTGTATTGGTGCTCAAATTGATCTAGTAATGGGCTTACTAATCAGAAGAATGTAATACCTGATGTAATCATTTCTCTTACTTGACATCTGCCATCGTCTCTCTCTTTCATTTTTCTTCCTTATGTGTAATTTTCCAATTGACTTTTCCATTTTTATGACCTAACCTGCGAATCAGTACTGTAAATTTAAATGAAATTGTTCACTTATTATTAATATTGTATGTTGCTATAGCAATATGTATTCAAATTGGCGCTAACATGCATGCACCTAGATCATAGATGGGAAGAATTGACACAATGTATTATTTCCGCTACGCAATATTTTTAACACCATTCCACTTTGTTACACAGCGGTTAGCTGCTAGGCCACGACCTCCCCTTTTATCTAATCTACCTCAGAGAACCAGTCGGTCCCTCAAATTGTGTCACTTGTGGGATCATGTTGCATAACATGGTAAAAAGATACATAAAAGCGAATGGGAACATAAGTACTTTTGTGTTCCTAGGAAAAATAAAGCTTTGTGTTTGCTATGCCAAAAGAAGATGTACGTAACGTATTCATAAAATGAACACATCATGCTTCTATTTGGTTCCGTTGGAACTTGTTTCTAAAGACGTGTGTATCCGTAAACAAATAGATCCGGTAGACAGATGGCCTGAATTTGGTGAAATAACAATCCACATCCAATTCTGCATTCAAAAGAGTATTGCAAAAGAATAGGGAGGACCCAGCTAAAGCAATGGGTGAGATGGCACTATAGGATGCCTACCGGTTTCAATTTAATAGGATGTTTATGCATTTTACCCTCTCATTATGTATAAAAATGCACGCATAAGACACGGCATTAATGAGAAAGGTTAATAGTGCGGAACACATAGTTATTTTATTTCTGTTATTCCAAGTAATTCATGCAACTGGGTTCCAAATTTAAAGTATAATGACATATAAACGCCACACCCATTAAATATTCATACTTTAAAAGCTTGTTATTCCGGTAATTATCGCAATATTGATGGGAAACAAACTTATTGATACATTTGGAAGTATTTACGATTTAATTCCGAAGAAAACATGTTGCAAGTTAGAATGGTATACCTATGTTAACTCTGGCTTAGTTTGGAACACACATGGCCCGTGAGAAATTCTATCTTATAATTGAATCTTGATTACTAGTGTGCCAGTAGTTCAATGTATGATGCATTCCTCAAGGCACATTTTAATTATCCACAGTCAACAATGAGGCTTTATGAAGCCACAAACTGGCCGAGAAGTGTACACAGTAGTTCTGCTACATCACAGGGAAACATGTATAAATTATAACATTCCATAAAACCTTGGTACAATCTGGTATATGTATGTGTGTGTGAAAATGAGAATGCATTGCTGCGTGTGAGCTTTGCCAAAAGCTAAAATTATTAAAGTGTCACATTGAGCCGCAAGCAATAACAAAAAATAATAAATTGGTAGGTATTGGCACATGTGAAGAGTTACCTGCAGCAAAAAATATAATTACAAGTACATTTTCTTGATGCTAGGCATCTTCGAAAATTCTTAAAACTCCATCCATTAGAAATATATACTGTAAAGCATGCTTGAACAAGATCCTAAATGATTATATTTCGAAATACAGAAGTATAAAAGCAATCATTTCTGCCAAGTTATAGTACATTAGGGCAAAATATTTACTAAAACACTTCAGGAAAGGCCAAGCAAATTGTGCCATTCAATTGCATATTATCCCTGGGCACCCCTTGTTAGCGGGGCACATAATAAATAGGTACTTGTGTAAGAATACATTGTGACCATATACAAAGGATGGAAAATGTATTAAATGATCTCGTAAGCCCCATTACAGGCTTAATGTCAAAAGAACTTATGCTCGGCATAAAGCCTAAACAGAAGATTAGAAACATTACTACACAGACTTTTGCAGCTGGAAGCCAACTTAACTTTGAAAACAAATTGTCAAGTATCACTTGTAAACGCATGAAAGAATGCCTAGAAAGGGAAGCAAAATCAAAAAGACAAACGGCATTGTGGAACCCCAGAATAAGCGACAAAGTGTTTGTTAAAATACTAAGAATTTCAAAACAGAAGATAAATACTGCGGAATGCAACTATGGTAGACACAAACTTTAATAGTCGCTGATACGTGATCACTACTATTCAGTTTCATGTTATGCAAATAAATTTGTAGGCGGCAATTGATACTTATATGCACGGCATAACAGTATAGTTTCACAGCGTGTTTCACTATATAACACTACAAGGCGTGGCAAGTCTCTGCTTGGACTTTGTGTTCACCAGCTCCTCCTGCCACCCACCATCAAATTTTGTGTCGGCCTTAGTATAGGTAGGGACCATGCAGTAAAAAAAGTTCGACGAGCATACATATGAAATCCAAGGTGATAAAGAATATATATAGAAAGATTCCATAAGCAGATATTTCGACAGTACAAGGAATTGAAAAAAGTCCAAGAAGAGTGAGAAGTACGATGCGATTGGTGGAGTACACAGCACAAAGATTTCAAGGAAGAACCCAAGTACTCACTATAACATCTACACAAAACACCAAAAAGCTTACACAAACAACTAAACACACATGTATAGATATATAAAACAAAGAAAGATGATATGGATACATTTTAAGAATAAATTCCCATGCTTGTATTAAGGAATTTGTTAACAAAATATTAGTTGTACAAACACAATGCATTTTTAAGTTAAACTAGGAAGGTGTTTCTCTATTTTTATTATTGAAAAATAAAATGAGGAACATAAACACGAGACAACAATGATCCTAAAATATTATGAGGAAAAAGGGAGCATTTGTACTGTGAATTATATTAAAAGATTTATTTGAAATTTAAACTTATAACTGTAAGACTTTTCACGACAAATGTGACACCTGCATATATGTTCTGTGTTCCCAAAAATGTATTTGATAACCATATTGTAAAGAATAGACGAAAATAAATTACCGCTTACAGCAAAGACAACTAAGTGTCAAAATACTCTCTGCACGGTGTGTGCGCATTTCTACTGCATTATTATATAGCTTCAAAATGTCATTTATACAAGACTCCTAACAAATTAAACTTTTATTCATAAGTGTAAGTAGTCTGTATTACAACATGTTAGTGTTTTAATATGTAATAATGTATATTATGTTACTGCATTGTTGCTTCAAGAATTAATTGAAATGTAAAACTGAATTGACATGTTATACAAAATAACAGGAGTAACAGCTTTATCCTTTGCTAGGAAGAACTAATATAATAGAAAAATGTTACTGTTCAAGATGGCTGGAAAACGCCATTGTACGTGCGAAGTTCGTACAACACAAGAATTTATGCATTTGTCTGTATAACATTAGGAGAAGCTAAAAGGTTAGAGAAAGAAAATTTAGATGAGTATGTTCCGTATTGGAATGTGTATGTATTATACGCACTATTTACAAAATGAAGCTAATATAAAGTGTGTAAAATTTTTCATTACTGTTCATTAACATTAAAATGTAAAAGTATTTATTATTGATTTGTTTTCCATTTATTACTGTACATATCTTAAAACATATGCTCAAAATTAGATGCGCATATTCCATATTGGAAGGTATATGTATTATACGCATTATTTACAAACAAAAAACGTTAATTGTTGTTCATCAACCTTAAAAGTAAAAGGATTAATTGATAATTGTTTCCATTTACTATTGTCTTAAAACACATTCGCAAAATCTAAAATTGAGTTGTTGTAAAATAAATAAAAGAATAATTAAAACAGATTTGTTTTATCAATATTGCCAACCAGAGTTGCATTGGTTTACCACATTATGGTAGCCACAAAATTTAATGGCGGCTGATAGCGGACTAATGAATATTCTTTTTCTTGTTCTCCAATTACATTTTGTGGGTACAAATGATATTTATATCACTGATTGTACAGCCTGATTTCACAGTGTGTTTAACCAGATAACACAGCAAGGCATGACAAGCCTATGACTGAATTTATTATCGAGCCACCCACCCGCCATCAAATTTTGCGACAGCTATAGACAGTAATTCTAAAAAACAGGAGGTAACGAGCACTGAGACACAGGTATCGTCCGGAGCAGGTAAGTAATATACTTGTTTCACACTTATGTAGCAACGTCAGCATCCAGAGAACTTCAAGAAGTTCGACAACCACAACCAACTCCCAACAGACGTTTGTTCCATGGCATATTCTGGTTAAAAACTGTTGGACAGAAAGTCACAGAAAGTATAGTGCACTGTGGATAAAAGCACTAGTTCTTCTGTCCCTTCACCAGCTCATGGTCCCTGGCAAGAATGCAGTGAGTCAATAAACAATTCCAGGTAGACAGCGATATATGAAGGAGTCATTCTCCTAGTGACGCTTACGGTAGTAGTGCCAAACTTGGGATGTGTATTCTCGCTGGATTAAAGCACAGATGTCGCTGAAGATAGCGGAAATTAAATGTTATCCATTTCAGCAGTTTATTTATCTTATAAAACCTAAAAGATGTTTTCAGCCACTAAAGTTCTACCTTTTCTATATTTTTCTAAAAACCTTGCCAGTCTGTTTCGGTCTCAAGTGATATACTTTCGAGCGTTATATCGTGCAATGTCACCTGCTATATTTCATCTTGGCTCAAGTTAGTTCTATGGGATTGAGGTCACACATATATGGGAGAAAGCGAAGGGCTGTTTGGGCCAATAAAACAAAAAATGGGTCCGCTTTAAGAATCTCTTTAGCTTTAAGAGGTAGAACTGGAACTTAAAAATTCAATGCCACAACTGGGATTTGAACCACAGACCTTCCGCTTGCCGGGCGGACGCTCTAACCACTGAGCTATTGTGAGAAACTGCCAGAATGGCATTAAATTCTCAAGCCAGTTCGTATTTCTCCTGGTAAACCACAAAGGCAGTCTCAAATCAGAGACAATTACCCCAATGGTGACTTACTATTGCAAGTACTTTATATCCCAGGATTAAATAACCTTCACATGGTAATTATTATTTATTTATGCCAACAAACTTACTGTTGGTGTTTTTAAACACACAAGCCGTGTGTGGGCAAAGTTTAAGAGGTAGAACTGGAACTTAAAAATTCAATGCCACAACTAAAAGTTAGGATAGTGAAAATACAAAAGGAGGGGTGCATATAAAGGATAGGAGAATATATGGGGAGAGCAAGAGGAAATGGTTTAGAAAAATTATGCAATATGAATCCGTTATGGCCCACCATGCATAAATAACCACGATGTTAAAATGCATGGTGGACTAAGGAATAAAATAGCAACTGAGTAATTGTGAAAAATTGTAAGATTTTTGTATAGCATTATGAAAAATAAATACTGGCTTGAGAATTTAATGCCATTCTATCAGTTTGTCACAATAGCTCAGTGGTTAGAGCGTCCGCCCGGCAAGCGGAAGGTCTGTGGTTCAAATCCCAGTTGTGGCATTGAATTTTTAAGTTCCAGTTCTACCTCTTAAACTTTGCCCACACACGGCTTGTGTGTTTAAAAACACCAACAGTAAGTTTGTTGGCATAAATAAATAATAATTACTCTTTAGCTTTGTTTGATTCAATCATCCCATAAAGACCTTTTTACGCATAGAATTCTCACTCGATTCCCTTTGTACTGCAAACGCAACATCATAACAGATTTCACAGAACTCCTAGGCGAGGTATATCTACGCCTACACGTTTTTTTTTTTCCTTTACTTTCGACATAACTCTACTGATTCTCATGATTTCACAACTGAAATTAAGAGAAGTTGGAAGTTGGTAACGTAAGCAACAGAACTTTTGCGCGGAAGCTTACAAAACTACGTGGAATGTCTCTCCTCTCCCCTTAATTCCCCTAAGATCATGATCTGGTGAACACACAATAGGACACATTGCACCGGTATCTTTGATAGGCATGATTCAGTGTATGCGCACATCTGTCCTAGTTGCGTAATCACGCTCCTCCATCATCCACTTCATTAATTTGCTATGGTCACAGTTTCGTTAGTCACCTCCATTGCTGTTGCGTTCTGAAAATGCCGTTCTGCGAGAATTTAAACATAGTATATGTGAAGGCAGACAGATCGCCCCATTTGCGCAGTTGTCCCTCTTACTATTTATTTTACGCACTACTTTTCCTTTTAAATAGGAAATTTCAATACTGGAATTGAATATCCGATCTCGTATATATCCAGCAATGAGGGAAACGTTAAGAAAAAGACGGATGTGCTACATTCTCATAACTTTCTCAATTCACTAACTTTATTACTTTCTCTAAATAAAATGGGAGAGTGTCAACAAAGAAGTTCTAAAAGTTAGGATAGTGAAAATACAAAAGGAGGGGTGCATATAAAGGATAGGAGAATATATGGGGAGAGCAAGAGGAAATGGTTTAGAAAAATTATGCAATATGAATCCGTTATGGCCCACCATGCATAAATAACCACGATGTTAAAATGCATGGTGGACTAAGGAATAAAATAGCAACTGAGTAATTGTGAAAAATTGTAAGATTTTTGTATAGCATTATGAAAAATAAATACTAAAATACGTATGCAGGGGAAGAATTGTATTCCACCCAAAATTTGAATGCCAAGATTTCACCAGGAATATGTTTTGAACCCCTCTGAATCCATAGAAAAGCATTTTTAGGAAAAGGTCCGTGTGTGTGTGTGTGTGTGTGTGTGTGTGTGTGTGTGTGTGTGTGTGTGTGTGTGTGTGTGTGTGTGTGTGTGTGTGTGTGTGTGTGTGTGTGTGTGCGCGCGGGTGTGTGTGAGAGAGAGAGCAGCATGACTCCGAAATCAAAGTCTGTTAAAAACCAAAGTTGATATTTAAGTTGAATATCTCGTAAGCATACGGACACGAAGATTTTGGAGAAGGATGGTCCACCCTAAACTATTCTTTACATGGAATATTTTTCAACAGTTTTGATTAAAATGACATGTTTAGGGTATTTTTATGACAAATTAATTGTATACTTAGAATTTTCTGGCCATAACCTATGCAGTCCTGTTTACTCTTAATGACTTTTCCATAACTGGTAAACTGCAAAAGATAGACCAAATCAGAATGTACAACATTGGTAGGAATATCTCGTTAAAACCCACGTCCAAATGCCTTTTTGATGGAGTGAACCATTTTGGAGATATTTCTCGTTATTTGAGCGAGATTTTCAATAATTTAAAGTTTCTCAAATGGAAGGCCGTTATTCACCTTTTAGTCTATTGGTCGTGCAAAGAGAGCGGAATTTCAAAGCCTGCATATAGCGACCAGCTTTAAAGGATTTAACTACCACTTAAGGTCGTGTATTCCCCTCGCCCCTACAAGAAAATTAGCTATAATTTCTACAAACATTTATGTAGATAGAGGAATAAGTTTTTGTAGGAAAAATTTGTGAAAGAACAGAGAAAGTTATGTGAGTGCAACGCATTCTTTTTTCTTCCCAGTTCCAAAATTTTACAAAATGTGCAACACCTTGAAAATTAGATTTTAAAGGCGGTAACCGAAATAACTCTAGCATTGACCTAACAATTTGATCTTATTATGTATCAAAGGCATTTTTACATTTGCTTACTATTTACCAAGTTTCCCCATACTGAATTTCACTATAAGCTACTTAATTGAGAAGATAACAAAAATTAAATTGTCGCTACTTTAAAAAATCAGACGTGTTGCACTCACATGACTTTCTCTGCTCTTGTACCAACCATTCCTACAAACTTCCATTACTACATCTTCGTGTTAGTTGAGATAAACATTTGTAAAATTTATCTTATTGTTTATTTCATTGTAGGTGCAAGAGGAATACTAGAATACAGCAGACTTTGAGCGAGTCAAATATTTTAAAGCTTTGAGATCCCATTCTCTTTGCACGCTTAACATATAAAAAATGAACAATGATCTTCCATTTCACGAAAGTTAAGCTTTCCGAAACTGACACAAATAACAAGGAATATCTCCGAAATGGGTCACTCTACAAAAAAATTATTTGGACATAAATTGTGTGTTTTAGCGAGATGTACTTTTTTTTTGTGTGTTGTAAGATTTTGTCTCTCTTACGGTTTACGGGTTATTCAAAAGCCATCCAGAGTAAACAGGACTACATAGGCTATAGCCAGAAAATTGAAAATATACATTTCATTTGATATACAAATATCTTAAAAACATCTGGCATTTTAATCAAAATAGTTAGAGCCATTTTCAAGAAAATAAAAATTTTCTACACAATTTCCATGGAAAGAGTAGTTCAGAATGGGGCTATTTTCTTCAAAATCTTCGTATCTCATCCTTGAAAGACATAAAACTTACATACCAACTTTAGTTTTTAACCGAATTTTCGTTTTTGAGTTATGCTGTCCATAAACTGACACACACAGACACACACAGACCTTTTTATAAAAATGTTTTTTTTTTTTTTTTTGCTTTTTTTTTGGGGGGGGGATTCTCATAACATGTATTTCCTATGAAATCTCGATATGAATTTTTGGGTGGAATATAATACTTCCTCTACTTTACCAGTAGAAAAAATAAAAATTCTAGTAGGCAAATTAACATAGGAAGGGCTGTTCCCTAGCTCAGTCAATGGATTACTTGGTGCTCTGCGAAGGGTCCAGTATTCGATTCCCGGCTGGGGATAGGAATTTTTCTCTAATCAAAAGTATCCCCTATCTTTCCGAATCTGGAAGTATGAATGAGAGAGTGAATGTGTATGTGTCTGTAAACTGATCTACTGTACAGTACACAAAAGAAAAAGAAAGAAGCACTGTATATGATTTAAGATCACTGCGTATAGGGAATCTGTTCATAAGGCAAAAGGCCGCCGATATGACCATTACAGTTGGTGGGATATAAATGGAACAATGAAAAAACCGGGCGATCTACGCATGTTAAATACCAGAAACAAAGGATACAGTTGCAGTTTACGTAGGTACTCTAGGTTTTCCTGTGTCTTTTATTTGATTATATAATGCTTTGATTATTACACTGATTTTTGAACCGGGCCGAGAAAGAACTACAAGTACAACTTTATAAAAATCTTATGCAGGACTCTAGTGTGCCAGTTCTTTACTTCATGACCCTATAAATGTTCCGCTCTTAACTCATGAATAGCAAAAGCGAACCGCCTCTAGAGCCAGAGCTTTCAATCCTGATTGCTCATGTCACTGAAGAGCGGAAAGCTTATGTTATAAATCGTGTTTTCAATCATTCCTCAGCTTCGAACTCTAGCACGTAAATCTGTGTCGACAGCATATTTTGTCTTACACTGTAGCTGACAAAGTTTATCGTTATATTAGCAAAGAAATGTTGACAAAATTGTCAGTTTTTCTATTTCCGCACATCTTATTCATAATGAGTGGAACTAAGCTCCATTGAGACAATGCGGTTACAAGTTTCCAATAATGCAAGTGCTCATATGGACCCATGTACTCCAGAATCCTTGGTCCATAGAAGGAAAATCCCCTAGCAAGAGAGATGCACGTGTTGTGCGTTGGAGAGATTTTGACCCATACATAAATGTTTCATGTCACGTCATGGGAAACATGGATCTCAACTCTCTCCGTGTCCGCTATACACTATATAGTAGGCCATGCTTTTCTGTTCCCAATACAGCGGGCCTTGTCTTCTCTTCTCTTTGTCAATACCATCCCCAGTCCGGCAGCGTGGATTATTTAGAGAGCTCGTAATGGTTTTCCAGAAAAAATCTTGTACATTTTCCCCCTTCTCCTCTCTCTGTCCCGTGTGTCGTCCATCCCCTTGCACTTACTCGCTTGTGTGTCCGTCTTTTCCTCATCCCTCCGGGTGGAAGGATTGGGGTGGCCATTGCCGGAGAATCCTGCCTCCGGGCTCCTAGCCAGCGTACGAACGAATTGAACTAAGAAAGAAAGTTTTTCTATAGTTGGATTGTGAGTGGAGGAGCTTCATCGATAAAGTTAGTGGACACCGGCTGCGCGGACACATACACACACACACACACACACACACACACACACACACACACACACACACACACACACACACACACACACACGTACATACACATTTGAAGTACAGGATGAAAGTATTGACGACCTCCGCATACAGGCTACTGACCTCTCGGTGGGGAAGTAAAGGGTAGAGCTTTAGGATGAGAATAGAGCAGGAGAAAAAGCTTCCAACAAGGATTACAGAGGGGACAGGAGCAGAAAAGGAAAGAGCAGAAAAACTTTGTGTTGGTGCTAAAGTGCGAAGGAAAGAAAGAACGAAAGAAAACAAAAGAGACAATGAGGGACAAAGAGCGAGTGGGATTTTGAGGAAAAGAGTGAGATGAGGGAGAGAAATGTTTCAAGGAACATTTTGTGTGTCTGCCTATATTCGGTGTATGTAATATGTAGAGAAACAGAGAGGACAAGACTGACCGTGCATACATGTCCGAACTGCGCATTTCATCCATGGAGCTTTTCTCTTTTCTGTTCATCTCACGGTTGGGAGCCAGAGGCTGTTATCGACGAAGGGAAGGGGATGATCAGTGAGGGTAGTATGGTACAGACTGTCCATTCCGTCGTCTTATTGCTACAACCAACCCCCTCGGGTGTCTGTGTTAAGATAGTTGAGAAAGATAGAAAGATATAGCCTACTAAGAATGGAAATCAAGTTCTTAGGCCGCATAGTATTTTCTTTCAGAATCTTACTAAAGAAAATGAAAACTTGCTCTGATCTCTAAGGTAATTCGGAGAAATATGAAAATATTAATGCAATATAGTACTATAGGTAATGTTTCTAATTTCATTTCTTTTAATGCCAATTAATCCTAAAATTCCATTAGCTCCAAGGAAGATGGAAAATAAAAGTAGAATCCCTTGAAGGGGAGTGTCACCAAATTCCTTATTCACAATAGTCATTCAAATTCAACATCACAGAATTAATATATACTTCCCAAAAGTGAATATCTTAGGAGCATCGAAGAATGTGAAGAACATGTACAAATTGGTCTAAGCTTGAACAAACGCTTACTCTTTCAGTTTAATCAATCCTGCTATCTTTATCTTTTCCATGAAGCATCTACTTTAAAACGAAATTACCCTGAAGGGGGGCAAAAAACATTAATCTTAAATAATTCTATGTTTCGGAATGGTGTAATTAAGAATGCAGAAAAATGACTAGTATTTGAAGAGCTTCCAAATGTAAATGTATAATAATTTGTGGCAGATAAAATAGGATTTGCTCTGCAAAAAAAGTGATACATTGCACTCACATGACATTCTCTATTCTTGTACTGACCATTCTAAACTCTTATTCCTGTATCTTCTTTGTGTTAGTTGAGATAAATATTTACAGAAAGTATATTGTTGCTTATTTCCTTGCAGGTGAAAGAGAAATATGGGAATACAGTAGGCCTTGAGCGATAGTCAAATCTTTTAAAGCTTTCAAATTCCGTTCTACTTGCACGGTTAACATATAAAATGAATAGCGATGTTCCATTTCACAGAAGTGCAAGTTCTCCAAAACCTACACCAATAATGAATATCTACGAAACGGTTCACTCTACAAAACAATTTATTTGCACATAAATTTATAGTTTAGCAAGATCTAAATTTTTGTATAGTAAGATTTGGTCTATGTCTTACGGTTTACCAGTTATACAAAACTCATTCAGAGTAAACAGGAATATATGGGCTATAGCCAGAAAATTCAAAACATACATTTCATTTTCCATAAAAATATCTTAAACATATAGCATTTTAATCAAAATCATTAGAGCCATTTTTAAGAAACTGACAATTTTCCAAAAATTTTCCATGTAAAGGGTAGTTTAGGATGGAGGAACTTTTTTCGAAATCTTAATACCCTTTTTCTTGAAAGATATTAAACTTAAATACAAACTTGGTTTTTAACCGATCTTTCGTTTTTCAGTAATGCTGATTAAACTTAAATACAAACTTGGTTTTTAACCGATCTTTCGTTTTTCAGTAATGCTGTCCACAGACTGACACTGATATGCGCGCTCTCTCTCACACACACACACACACACACACACACGCGCGCGCGCGCGCGCGCGCGCGCACGCACGCACATACACACATATATGGACTTTTTTCTGAAAATGCCTTTTTATTGGATCAGGAGGCCTCAAAACATCTTTCCGGTGAAATCTCCACATCGATTTTTTGTGTGGAATACAATACTTACTCTATTTACTATACGTAGTAGAGAAAGTAAATAAAGCGTGTAAAAAGGACTCATGCATTCTCAGTTACCAATTGCTGTTACACAATACCAGTTGTCTAATAGGACAATATTATTATAGCTTATATCGAAAATTCTAATAGTTCATTTTGCGGGTATGTTACTTTAAATTAGCACCAGTCAATTAAATTCCGATCAGGCTTTCTAAAATTTGAGATTACCTAATGAATATTTTGACGTTCCTTGTCCTTGTATTACTAGTATTACATGTAATTTAAAGAATTCCTTTTATAAAATCCCTTTGAGCCGCCATAATTCGGGTGAATAACATTTTTTTAGTGTCCGCTTCATATACACAACTGATGGTCTGGTAAGTAAAGAAAAGTAAAGAATACAAACCCTCTAGACTTCATATGGATCCTTCCTTCATAATCTCATTAGCAGAAGGGAATATATTGTAAAGAATAACAAGATAAGAAACCTGAAGTACATGCCAAAAATAAAAGAGAATGTATGGAAAGATCTCGCAAAGGTGCGCGTATCAACATGAAGGAGTCTCTTCCGGCTGGTATCTCCCGTCACCAGTATGAAGGGAATCTTCTGCTCGTCGTCACTTTGAAGGGTCGGTATGATGAATTCTTTTCTCGTATACAAGATCCGGCTAACTCTTTCGATGAACTGAGATGACTCTTTCTTTCCTATCTCGGTCGTGGTACGGGTATGAAGTATGTTCACAATTTACAGCTGATAATTTTTCTTGAGACGCGACCCCCGTGAAAATTATATGTTACGTCGATGTATTAACTTTTAGTCTTTCTAATGAGATAGTCTTCTTTGCTCTGGAGGCCACAATTGAAATAATATTAGTGTATTTATTATCACAATTTTATTCGTTAATATCTATAACATTTACAATGAAGACAAAATATAATCGCACTAGGCCGACTGCAAACGATATAATGCAAACAATCAAACAATGGGAAACAAAACACTCCAACACAACACCTACCATAACCAATAATACTGCATCAAATGCCCCTCATCACAGTATATGCAACTAATTCTATTTTGGGAAAATTGTTTTCAGCCATACAATGTTGCATGTACTGTGATGATCTCCCCACAACAATGTAATTGTACAAAAATATAACAACTGTGTTGAAAAACATGTCATCGTTGAATACAAAAATATTTTCTCTTGATAATGTTTCGATTTTTTTTTTTTTTTTTTTGCAACTTTCAGGGGTTCTATGCCCCTCCCCACTAAAATTTGTTTTATGTGCGGTGGATAATGGCGAATAAGTGCTTCAATAACCTCCTGTTCACACAACTGAGGTTGGAGTAGTTTCGATTTGTTCGCCAGTTTCAAAAAATACTCCATCATTGAAATACCACGTTTACTGTCATAATGTCCGGTAGCCAGTTCGACTTTAATCTGGTTTTGACGTCCCGGTCCCCAAAATCTATTTATAAAAAGGTTTCGAAACATACTATATGTTTCGTGAGACGCCAAAGTTAGTCTTAACCATTCCAATGCGTTTTTCTTAAGACAGCGTTTAACCACCATCATTCGTATCTCGTTTGGAATTCGTTTGATCCTAAAATAATCCTCCAGTTCTTTTATGAAAATTTTTGGATTGTCACCGGCTTCTTCGTCAAATGACGGAGGGGTTAGATCATGGAACAAGTGACTAGCGTGACAATTATGGTTTTGACTAGGGGAGTGCATTGGCATAGCTAAATCATTCTCCTGAAAGTCCGCCATATTACTGTTATTGTCAAGTGCATCAGTATTGGTCATATTTTTGCATTCACTCACAAATTGATCATGATTGTCATTAACTCTATCAGCCTGTAGAGCAATCACAACTTGGGAAAGCCTTCCTGTAAATTCTTTTTCCTTTGTAACCGTTTCATTTATTCTATTTACATTTACATTGGCTTCCTCCTTTACTTTATTCAATTCTTCTCGCTGTGACTGCATCTCAGCGCTTATACCCTTTACAACATTTTCTAAACTATCAATTTTTACATCAATGTCATTTTGTTTTGACCTAATTCCATCTTGATACATTTTACAACTCTGTTCTACCACGACTATCTCTGTTCTCAATTCATCTCCTACCTTTGCAATTTTTGCATTCTGTTCTGCTAGTTTTTCATCAAATTCTTTACTTAATTCAGCTTTCATTTCTACCACTGTCTTCTCCTGTCCTAACTTAACTTCATTTATCAATTCTCCTAGCCTAGCTATTTCTACTGTGTTTGATTCCTGTCCTAATTTTATCACGCTTACTAACTCACCTAATTTAGCTATATCATTGTTACTTGATTCAATTCTTTCTGTACATTCCTTCTTACATAATTCAATTTCTTGTGACAATTTATTTATATTTCTGGCATTATCCTCCTTCAAATCTGCTACATCTGCTTTTAGTTCTGTTACATTTCTAACACTATCCTCTCTTAGTTTTGCTACATCTGCTTTTAGTTCTGTTACATTTCTAACACTATCCTCTCTTAGTTTTGCTACATCTGCTTTTAGTTCTGTTACATTTCTAACACTATCCTCTCTTAGTTTTGCTACATCTGCTTTTATATCTGCTGTATTTTTGTTCATCGCTTCCAATATTTCTTTCAATCCTATTTCAGATTCCTTACATACTACATTCTTTCTACCTTCTACCGATAACTTATCACTCACTTCCCTCTCTACACTATCATTATCTTTCTCAACTTTTTCCATCTTCTGTACAATTTTCTTATTGCGTAGTATCATAAATTAGTACTAGTCTTACTTGAATTCTGGAGCACAAGAAAAAGGATACTCCGTCAAAATGTCTTCTTTTCACTCTTTGTCCAGGTACATATTTTTACTCTATACGCCTGTATTCGAGCCGTCGCACGTCTGGGCGCCAGTATGATGAGTCTCTTCCGGCTGGTATCTCCCGTCACCAGTATGAAGGGAATCTTCTGCTCGTCGTCACTTTGAAGGGTCGGTATGATGAATTCTTTTCTCGTATACAAGATCCGGCTAACTCTTTCGATGAACTGAGATGACTCTTTCTTTCCTATCTCGGTCGTGGTACGGGTATGAAGTATGTTCACAATTTACAGCTGATAATTTTTCTTGAGACGCGACCCCCGTGAAAATTATATGTTACGTCGATGTATTAACTTTTAGTCTTTCTAATGAGATAGTCTTCTTTGCTCTGGAGGCCACAATTGAAATAATATTAGTGTATTTATTATCACAATTTTATTCGTTAATATCTATAACATTTACAATGAAGACAAAATATAATCGCACTAGGCCGACTGCAAACGATATAATGCAAACAATCAAACAATGGGAAACAAAACACTCCAACACAACACCTACCATAGCCAATAATACTGCATCAAACAGTTATTGAAGGGTATTTGGTGTGTTAGTCACGAAGCTGGTAATATATTCTACTGACCCTTCCTGCTCTTTGGGAGGGATTTCTGCCGTGCTGCAGTGCCCACCAATAACTAATCATGATAAGTAATCTCTTTTCAAAAATGGAGTGAATATAATTGGTAAAGTGCTAAAATGAAGCAATATTTTTCCCGAAATGTACCATTCCATACAATCGAACCAGTACAACGTTTTTGAACCAAGCAAAAACATATTAAAACTTACCTTTCATTACATCAAGAAATTGTATACTGCGTACTAAGAACTGTAAGCGATACTTATCAGGTCGCGAATGCATTTTGGGAATACATATTCAGCAGGGGCGAGTTTTCTCAAGCATTCGAGATCTGATAAGTGACGTACAGTTCGTGGTTAGCCAATTAGTTTTTGCAATACTAGAAAAAACAGTAAAAAACTTAATAGGTATTGCTTTTCTATATTTTATTGGACATTAAGAAAAAATGAATTCTCAATGTGAAAAAAATTGAAAAGCTACATCTATTTTGCTTCAGATAGGCCTAAATTTGTATATTTTATATATATATATATATATATATATATATATATATATATATATATATATATATATATATATATATATATATATATATATATATATATATATAATCCAGGTTCCACCTCATGAATGTATTGAAGAAATAAAAAAATTGAATCCTCTCCAATCGTGTCCGTAGTTTAGGGTGGAGGAATTTATTTTTAAAATATTCGTGTTGCATCCTTAAAAGATGTTAAGCATAAATAAGCCTTGGCTTTTAACCGACTTTTTGTTTCTGAGTTGTGCTGTCCACAGACTGAACGATAGACGTACGCACAGACACACACACACGCACACACACACACATACACACACACACAGACACACCCGCACACACACATACGGATTTTTACTTTCTGTACTGGTAAATAGGGGAAGTATTGTATTCCACCCAAAAATTCGAAGTAGTGTCAACAGGAGCTTTCTGGCTCAAGAAGTGGCATAAGGGACATGAGCTTTTTGGCTCAAAAAGTGGCATAAGGGACATATCAGTCACACCCCTCCCCCTCCCCCTCCCACCCCCACCCTAAGTGACATGGGAATTTCTTTCTGAACACGTGGGAATTCCAAAAAATAGAGAGGGTGGATGCTCTGTCGCGATTAGGATGACAAAGGAAGGGTAATTAATGACCCCCCCCCCGACCCTCATATTCTAGTGTCTGCACGTGTTTCGAAAAAAGACCGTGAGGGTAAGAAACCCTAAATTAATGGCCCCTTTCAGATCTTGATATATTTATGTGACAGTTGCGATGTACTCCTGAGAAAATATATATAATCGGTTTAAAAGAACTTGTTACAGCTTGCAAGGGGGGAGGGGCGAGTATAGACACCGCATTTTCCTGTCTGAACCTGTTTCAGCCCTATGTCCCTCCCGCCAACTCTGTTTAGGCGAATGCGTATCCCCGCCCTTCTGCAAGCTACCCCCCCCCCCCACCACGTCACAGCTCAAGTAGTATATAAGCACGCCTGCTAAGACTGGAAATACAACAATACTTACAAAGCCTAGTCCCACTATAGACAACACCTCAATATAACTAACAGACTCGGGAACCCCCCGCCCCCAGGACGACCATATGAGGACCCAGCAATCCCAAGGATACACCACAGAACCTAATGAACCCTCTTTTTATGATTTTTATGATTTTAGGACCAGCAGCACTGCTGCAATCAGCACCATCTCCAGCTGAAGCCACAGGACACGGTATAGTATCAACCATCTTTTAAGCATGTACCTCACCCCGTATCCTGCCTTATGCATGTACACCTCTACTGACACTTAGGTACTGGTCTGGGCGCCCGCGTCAAGATCAGTACCTAACCCCACTCTCTGTCTGTCTACTCTCTTGTAGGCAGGCGCTCTTTTTAGTAATCACCCACTAACATCAGGTTTGCTTCGGCGGTACCTGACTCCACTTTACCCACTCCTCCCTTCTCCATTGTAGCGTAGTTTGTGCATGGTAGGGGAGGCGATGTATATCCCTTTCGGATGATCGTCACCAGGTGTGGCGGAGGCGGGGCCACACCTATTAAAAAAAAAAATAAAAAAATAAAAATTAAAAAAACTGGGAATGTCCAGTCCAGCCTCAGCCGCCGCAGAGACAACATGGCAGGAAGAAAGAAGAAGAGAACCACCGCAGCAGTCCAAGAAGCCTCCGAAGAACCTTCTGGGGAAACTGAAAACGCCAGCGCCGTCCCTGCCTCACAGCCAGCCTCCTCGCCAACTCCATCTACGCCGCCTGACCAAGGTATCTCAGCCTGCGACACCACGCCGACATCAACCACCCACCGCACACAGTCGACACAGCCAGAGGATGAATACCGAACGTCCACAAAGAGTCACCCTAACCTCACGAGGCTGCAGAGTTACAGCGCAGTTGTGCGCGGAGTACATCGGCAGCTTCCGGACTCTCTCCTCCTCAGCGCAGCCCGACATCGCTGGCCTTCTCTCATGAAAGCGACGCGCATCATCACAGCCAGAGGACCGTCGCCGCTGGTGCGCCTGGAGTTCTGGGATGGGGCGGATTACCATGCTGCTCTGACGGACGGGCTTCCTGCCCTCGGGCAGGTGCTCCCAATTGAGGCTAGCCGTGGTGTACGCCCTATTCCCTGCCGACGCTGTTGCCAGTACGGTCACACCGCCGACGCCTGCGCCGACGCCCCACGCTGCCACTACTGTGGCGCTGGCACCTTCACCACATCCTGCACCAGCCATGACCTGACACGTCGCCCCGTGTATTGTGCCACGTGCAACTGCACTGGCCACTTCACGGGTCAGGCGGCGTGCCCCAGGAACCCACGCCGACAACCGCCTGCAGTTTACAAGTTGCCTACGCAACAACCACTCTCCGCCTCGCAGACCATCACCGTCACACACCAACATGTCAACACCAACCGCCAAACCGCCGACCAACACGACGCTGCAGACAACCAACTTTACACCGCTGTACTCCACAACACCGCCGCACTACAGAAAATACAAGACACACTCCAGACTCTCACCGACCGGGTTGCAGCATGGGAGACAGCCCTGACTCGTGCTCTCGAGGACGTTAAGGATGCCACCCATAATCTGCAACAACGCTACCTGCCACAGTTCATCAAGACAACAATAGCCTCCGAGACCACTTTAACAAGCAGCTGGAGAAAGTGGTCACTTACATCAACGACTCACGCATTCACAAGGTCCATAAGACATTAGAAGAAATTCTACAAGGACACACATCATCACTACAGACTTCACTTACTCAGATTTTGCAGCGACTGACACTCCCCAGACTTCCAGTCGGTCCTCCAATCGGTCCTTCAGTACGACCCAACTTCCCCCCAAACTGCAGGTCAGTGTCAGGGCACCGCCATTACACTTGACCTGCCTAAGCCAACGACCCGACTTTAACTTTACCCACAATCATCCGGTTTGCTTCGGCGGTACCGGACTAACACCACCACTGTATAAATAAACAGAGTCACCCCCGAAATAAAATTAGTCAAGTAGTTTATAAAAAAAAAAAAAAAAAAAAAAAAGAAACTGGGAAATATTAGTTGGATTACCAATTTACAAACGTTTCCTGCAAAAGAAGTATATTGTTATGAGTGGAATGGATGACTTTTGGAGCGAATGCGGAGAGGAAGCACATCACTAGACATACTACCACAAGGAGTCATGCAATGGGTTCGTGTATTCAATTGTATGCAACAAACCTTCATATCACGACCAGATGTCTTCTAGAGATGTATGTACGGAAAACTGTCGCATATACAGAAGAAGATACTTGTAAGTAGATAATTCTTTGTTACATTTTTTTATAAATACTCTTCTTTAGCAGGTCTTTAAGAAAATGTTTATTGCAATACATGGGATTTTTTTCCAGAGAAGCTGACGAGGAGGATCAAGAACATAGTGGAGTGGATGAGGTAGACGCATTTGCTTCAAGCCACGCTGCAGAGTGCCATTCGGAGTTTTGTAACGGCTACACTCATGCAACCCTATGTGACAAGCCAGAGGTTCATAACCAAATGACATCATATTTTCTGTGTAACGAAAACTGCGGTGTATATCAACTCCGGCAGAGAAACTTAAAGTAAGTAGTATCGCAGCAAATAATTAAATATACTTAGCAGTGAGAGATTGTTAATATGTATTAACGAAAACATTCTTGTCCCCAGAATACGAATGACAACACCAAATCCTAAAGAGTGTGAAGATCCGTACATCAGAGGGGTGGATGAAGTAGATGCATGCATTGCAGAGCGTGAATCCCTTCCAATAGACGATCTGTTGCAAGTGACTCCAGAGCATTCACCCAGTAAACAAGCAGAACTACACAAAAAATTGATGTAAATATTCAACCTTATCATGAAAGAACCTTTATTGTATAAAACTATTCAAACAGCTTTAACCATATCTCATGTATTTCTTTCAGAAGATCACCTTTTGCCTTTACCGAGACCTAAAATTTCTAACGTAGTCAATGTGAAATGTTTCAGATCCAGTAAAGCATTAAAGAAGAAGAAGAAGAAGAAGAATACAGTTACTGATCTCCATAGAAGGCTCAGGCTCTTGGAAGATCGAATGAAACGACTTGACAACTCAAAGTCAGATGGAAGCACCGCCAGTAGCACTCGTGCTCCAAGACGCATCCATCTCAAGAAACCATAGCGTAAATGTAGGGTTGTTTCATGATATTCCAGTGATCTTCATAAAAAAAACACAGTAACGAATTTGTGTACATGTCGTTGCTGGACTGGGAGATTTTTCAACATAATCTCTCCATGTTCGAAACTTTCCTCAAAGTGAAAAAGTGCCCTTGCAGTGCTTACGGTGAAAATATTGTGTACTCGTATAATCTAATTGCACTTATGCAAAATGAGAGAATAAGACTTTTGAATACAATTTTCAATAATGGTGAAATACTTTTAGACTGTAATGAAATAGCCGAAGTGAAAAGACTTGAACCCTATATTGATAGACATGTGTGGAACCTCTCCACTGCAAATAATTATATATATGTAGGGACAAGGAGTTGGAGGAGGAAGATGCTGGAATTGTATGAAAAAAAGAATAAATAAACGATTATCTGCTTATAACATGTTTTTATTCATTAAGAAACACCTTACATTCCTTATTTTTCCTCATGAAAAGCCTAGCTTACATTGGAACACTTTTTTTTCTTCAAAATAATGACTGCATCACATATGTGAGGGGTTTGTATGTAAATACTTTGTCATGTATAATTAGACAATACAGTGAGGTCTGTGCAGGAATATTTGCACTTGTTTGAATTTCAAGTCTAATATTGGCTGCCCCACTTACAATCTCCTCAGGCTGATGTGAGTAGTCAATGATAAATATCGGAGCATATTTAGGAAAATCCTTTCTCTTCAATAAGGGGTAATTGTCTTTAGCATAATAAGAGTTTTGGAACTTGGAATACATTTCATATAATGTTGCAAATCTTGAGTTCCAAAGTCCAAGTTCTGGTCGTGGTAGGAATAACATTCACTATTGAGGTAAAGTCTCAAATTTGTTATTCTGCAATGATCAAACATGGAGCAATCCTTAGTTGCATTATTCAGTCTTGAAGTCTGTGCTCCGACAATGACAAATCTTGGTTTCTCTGGTTTCGATGTTGTTGCAACGTTCCATGTAAAGGATCTAGTTTGCGGTACAGCAGGCTGAGTATGAAGATCCATAGTTCGAAAGGCAATATGTAACGGTCTGTCCGACTTGACAATCTTGAGGATCTCCACTTTTTTAGCATCTGAAAGGCGTATTACAGGCATCCTCCACTCAATGCGAATAACATTAACAGACGCATCAGCCTCTGCGGCAGATGCCACAATACAGTTCTTAGAGTCCTTGGAACGAATGAGCACCAGTTCAAACTTGCTATTGAGAATGAGATCCTTGTGATCAGCTGCAAACCCCAGAAGCATTGACAGCGGTACTATAGCGTTGAATGCTCCACTCTCAGAATGTACAATATCCACATGTTTGCCAGGGTAGTACCATCAAGCATTTATCAAGCGGCTTGATTCCATTGGGTTAAGGACAGCATAGTTGCGAATAGTTGATGAAATCCCCGGATTTCTTGTTCTATCTGTAGTCGTTCAATTCATGTCCATTCGAATTTCATCAAACATGAATGCTATAGCATTATTAGTGAGCTTTGCTGTAGTAGCTGATGCATTAGGTTTAGTAATAATTCCCTCAATGTAGAGATAACTCCGGCTAGGTAGAGTATAAAATCTTCAGTTTGACAGGGTATTCTAATCTCATCGTTGGCGTCCAGAGCTGATTTATTATAAGATAGAAACACATGCTCCTCTTCTTTAGCAATCTTGTCCTCAAATGCAGGCGTTTCGGTCACATTGAAGATATCCATTACAGAAGTCTGAAGCCTAACTGTTCTAGGAACTTGCGACTGCTTGGTGTTAACGCCTTGAGGGTCAAATGCAGAGTATGTTGAGCATGGCGAATCCTAGACTTCTTATATCCTGGGTAGTCTCTTCTCCTTCTGCTAAAATCGATTCCCATTCCGGCGAATGTGGAGCCTTATGCTTATATCTTCGTTTCTAAAGTTTATTGTATGACCGTTCTGGTCGACTATTCGAAGTGTGATTTGGTCAATAATGTTGGTGTCTATGATAGGCAGGTAAATGGGATTTGAAGGTTCTAGCGAAATATGATATCCAGGCGGGACAGAAGGAAACATCTCATAGATAGAGTGTCCGCTTTTACCATCAATGAAAGATCCTGTTGCAATACTGCACTCGATTCGTATGATGCTCACCTTAAATATGTTTACTAGAAAATCCGATTCAGCCAACTGATTAGCAGGGATAACTCTCTTTTCATCGAATCCTAAAAGAGATCCGATTGTACGCTCCTTAGAAAAATCTAAAGGGAATGGACATTTAATTTCAGTCTTCATAGTATTATTGTTAGGTCGAATAAAGAAGTCATTTTCGTCTGATTCAAGCTTGCCTTATATGTAATTGTTAATGTCTGCAATTTCATATGTTCCGTGTGGAATATGAATGATCTTAACCTCTTCATTATCAACGTAATGAAGTTGATTATTGCTGTGATCAATGTTGGGGATTGAATAGAAGGTTTCAAAATTTAGTAGGGCAATCTCATAATATCCTTTTGGATCAATCCTGAGCGGCGGATTTAGATATGTGGCAAGAACAGATTCATTGCCGCTAACAGCAATAGTGTAGCTCATTGTGCTAGAAATTGCAAGCACAAGTGTCCACAGATGACTGAGCTAAAACTCTGAAATCTCCGGGTATTATACATTATCTTAACACCTTCGAGGTACCTTTCTATTTCTTTTGGTGGCTTTAAGTTTCCAAAGCTATCAAAATAAAATGCAATGTTACCATCCTTCTTTACACCAACCCAATGAGTGCCTTCATTCTCTGAAGAATCGAGATTAACAATAATTCTCTCTCTGTAATGAGGTTTTAAAGGGAGACTGTCGATCATATATACGCCTCTAAAATTGGGAATATTTAAACGTCGTGCATACAATGCAAGATCAATGTTGCTCAAGGCTTTTTCCGGGACAAGTATAATCCTCTGCCCGAGTTTTTTGAAGACCTATTCCTTCTTCAAATGATCTAGTGAATCGTCCAAGACTTCTTGTTGCATCCAGAGATTATTCAAGAGTTGAAATCAGCGAGAATCATAGCATGACAACTGTGAAGCAAAATATAGCAAGAGAGCTTCATGCCCCTGCCCGAAGAAACTTCTTACGTCGAAAGATTGTGAGCAAAGGATTCGATGATTTAGTGCAGATTGACTTGGTTGGGATGATACCTCTTGCAAGAATCAACAGGAATTTCAAATACATCCTTGTTGCAATCAACTTCTATTCTAAAATGGCATATACACGAGCGTTAAAGGACAAGACAGGTCCGCAAGTTGTGAAGGCTATGGAAGATATACTACAAGACATGGATACGCCTACCCGCAATATACAGAGTGATAATGGAAAGTTATTTTATAACAAACACTTTAAGCATTTAATGGGCAAGTATAATATCAATCACTATAGCACTTATAGCAATGTGAAGGCTGCAGCTGTTGAACGTTTAATAAGAACCTTAAAGAACATGATGTACCGAGAGTTTTTATCGCAGGGGTCATACAAGTGGATTGATCTTTTACCTATAATCACCGCAAAGTACAATGATACTTACCACTCAACCATCAGGATGAAGCCTAGTGAAGTTACGAGCAACGATCTTCTTCTGACTATTTACAACTACAAGCATCCTCAAAAAGAGAAGATGAGCGCAAGGAAGTTTAGTGTCGGTGATTATGTGAGGATATTTAAGAATAAGGGCCATTTTGAGAAAGGTTTTGAAACTAACTGGAGTGTTGAAATCTTCCAAGTTGCTCAAGTGAAGCGAACCAATCCTACTTCTTACATACTAAAGGATAAGGACGGTGAGGAGATAAAGGGAACATTCTATGGACATGAACTTCATTCTACACTGTATCCTAACACCTATTTGGTGGAGAAGATTCTGAGGCGTCAAGGAAAGAGGGTTCTTGTTAAATGGTATGGATTCCCTGAGAGTCAGTGGATTGAGAGGAAGGATTTGTTGTAGTGATGATAATAATTGTGAAATAAAGAGTCTTTTCATTTCCAATATTTGTGTTTTTATTCAATAAACAAAATAGATATACAATAATTCAACAACTAAAAAAATAAAGTATATACAATTTTTTCAAAAAAAATATTAAAATAAAAACTGCATAGAAAATGTACAATAATTGAATATAATAAATATTTACAAAATTTACAATAATAATTTAATATAATAAATAAAATATATAAACATTTACAATTTGATGGTGATGAGGCAGCCAGGGAGGTCGGATTTGATTATTCAGACCTAAGAGAATAATGACCCCATGCGAGAGTTGCATGAGAACCATCAATCATCTTACGCTTGGTATCTCCTCCATGCAATGCAATTTTGTTAATTTCAACAGTCGAAACTTTATGTTTGGTGCTTCTGAAGCAAATTTGTTTTGCCAAAATCTTTTTGCTTAAGTCTTTCAGACACTCGAAATAATTTTCAAAGGTGATTGTTCGCATTCCACCTTTGGTAGTCCCCTTCGCCTTCGTGACTGTATGTTGATCATATCTATAGCTGTAAAGTTTTGCTCTAAGACCAACATACTCAGTCATCACCCTTCCACCCAACTCATCCTTGAACAACCCAGTCTTTTTCTTATTGGCTGGCTTTATACCATATACATTATCATGGCTATAATTTGAAGTATCGAAATATTGGGGATGTGTTTTCATGAAGTGATATATATCTGAGCTAGTTTCGAAAATGAATGAATCTGTGTCCATGTAATTCAAGACAAGATCATTCAGCTGGGGTTTCATTACTTTATAAAAAAATCATACATAATAAATTTTGAAAGGTCTAGAATCGCCTGACCAATGTAGATTGGTTTGTTCATGAGGATCTCCCCTCGAGCCAACTCTATGCCAACTAAGTTTTCACTGAAAATTATGCTGCGTACGTATGTTGGACAAACCGTTAATTTCCGTACTTGCTTCCAGGTAGGTACAATACGGAAATCATGGTATTTGCGCACATTTTCAATGAACTTACCGTACACAGCGTTGTTCATTTTCTTCCAAAGCGCTTGTCTAAACTTAGAAGTTTCCCTGGCTCGCTTCTCGGCATTAAGGTTAATGTAAACCTTAAGCCATTCAGATTGGTCATATGATACCACCTGATGAATATGTCTCAATGGTTTAAATAATATATCCTGTATTTAAGATTATCTTTCACTTTATTTAATGAGGACTTTTTTCTAACTTTGAAGATACTGAACCTATGCCTCTTCAGCCTGAAGCAGACACACAAACATCTACTGCTATGGGTCGAGGCTGTAAGAGGCCACACAGCGATGACAGTGAAGCCCAGGGACTCAGTAATGAAGATCTCTCCAACACCGCTCAGGTGCCGCAAACGAGTTCTCTGAACCAGTGGGCTGTTTCAACAATCAGCGCTGCGGACAGCAGAAATATGCCGGGACCATCATCCGCATCCTCACCATCACCGGCAAAAAGAGTATGCCGGAATGATTATAATGACCTAGAATGTAGGGTTATAGAGTCTGCATTCAAAGGCCGTATATTCAAAAGCAGAATTGAAAATACAGCTGGAATAATGGACCCAAAAGAGTTTCTTAATGCATGCAAGGATCTTGTGATTAAAGAAATGGAATCCACACTTAAGAGGAGCATGTCTGGGTTAAAGATGAGTTGTTCAATGAACGTCTCATACTTAATCCAGACCCCTGATAATGAGAAAGTGGAATCGATCTACTTTAATTCCAAGACAAAGGAGATTCAGCGATCATCTAACCTTGATGCAATCTTTCATGCAGTGAAAAACGAAATCTTAGAAAACCTAGCCTGTTTTGAAGACCAAGCAAGTTCAAAGACACTGTTCGCAATCCACTCGCTGGTAAATAGTGCCGCAGAACACAATCCCCTTCGGGCTTCAGGGTATATTGAGCTGCCGGCATGCATCAAGCGGAAAAAGGCTGTTCTTAATATTAAGAACAGAGACCATTACTGTTTCACTTGGTGCATGCTGGCCTCAAGATATCCTGCAAATAAAAACAAGGACCGCATTTCATCATAGCCTAGATATTTGCTATTCAAAGCTTTCAATTATGAGGGAATCACATCCCCCTTTTCATTAGACCAAATTGATTGTTTTGAGAAGCAAAACTCTAAAGTATCTATAGCTGTATTTGCTCTGAATGACTTCAATTCCGTGGAGTCTATTCGCAAACCATCTGAGACGAAGGCTAGCCAAATAAGCATACTAATGATTGAAGAGGGTGACAAGTCTCATTACTGCCTCATCAGGGATATATCGAGGCCCATTAGAACTAAGCATCATGGGGAAAAAATGTGGCTATGCGAGGCATGCATGAGAAGGTGTCCCAGCGAAGATGCCTTAAGATTGCATAAACTGAAGTGCAAAAAATGTCAGATCCTCAAAATGCCTATGCAGGGAGAGGTTCTCATATTTAATGCATTTTCAAACTCTGCTCCTGTACCTTTTGTTATATATGCGGATATTGAGTCTGTTTTGAGGAAGGTTCACTCATGCGAGCCCTCAGACGCAACGAGTTGGACCCGAACCATTCAGGAACATGAAGCGATATCGACAGCACTGAAGGTTATATGCAGGCATGATCAGACCTTGTCGAGGTTCAAGCTCTTCAGAGGTGATAATGCTCTCAATGACTTCTTCAGCGAACTTAGACGGATCGCTGATGAAGTTATTGAGATATACGGGCATATAGTTCCGACGCATATGTCACCCGAGGACGAACTGGATTTCCTCAATGCTGATCACTGTCACATATGCCTGAAAGGTTTTGCTATAGATGATATTAGAGTGAGGGACCATTCACATATTTCTGGTCATTATTTGGGTTGTGTACATAATGCTTGCAATTTGAATAGAAAGTTGCCGAATTTTATTCTAATTTTTTTTTCATTGCTTAAGCAATTATGATAGTCACTTCTTGATTAGACACATGGCTTATGACAATGGGAATATCTCATGTATAGCACAATCTTCTGAGTGCTATCTGGCATTCAGCAAACGGTACAAGGGCATTCAGTTCAGGTTCCTCGACAGCTACAAGTTTCTCGATGACAAGTTATCCAGCTTGGCAGATCTGTTAAGCGATGATGACTTTAAGGTCACTAAAGCCGAGTATTCGAGGCCAGAACACCTAGCTCTCATGAAGTGCAAGGGTATATTCCCCTATACTTATCTTGATGCTGTCGAAAAGCTCCAAGAGGAGGAGCTGCCCCCGATCGAGTTTTTCGATGACATTTCGGAAGAGGAGTATGCCCATGCACTTAAGGTATGGAAGACCTTCGACATAAAGAATCTCGGGGAATATAGTGACCTTTATCTAAAGACGGATACGCTGCTTTTAGCAGATGTATTCGACAAATTTAGAGACTTGTCGCTTGAAATTTATCATCTAGACCCTGCCTGGTACTACACCCTACCATCGCTAGCCTTCGACGCCATGCTTAAGACCACCCAAGTCAAGCTTGACTTGATAAATGATGTCAGTATGTTAGAATTTTTCGAGAAAGGTATTCGTGGCGGGCTTTGCACAGAATCAAAGCGGTACTCCAAAACCAACCACCAATACATGGCAGACTACAATCCTGACCAAAAGACGAACTTTCTATCATTAATCGACATCAATAATTTATACGCGAAGGCGATTTGGAAATGGTCCCATATGGCTTGAAAGGGACGAAATTGATACCATCGACTTTGCGACGATCCCAGAGGACTCCAAGACAGGATACGTTCTAGAAGTAGACCTAGAATAACCTGTCCATCTCCACGACATTCATAATGATCTTCCCCTCTGTCCCCAGAGCGAGATACCACCCAGCAGCCAATACAAGAAACTGATTGCAAGTCTAGAGAAAAGCAAATATGTCTTGCACTATAAAACCTTGCAGCAGTGCTTAGATATGGGGCTGTTATTGAGACATATTCATCAGGTGGTATCATATGACCAATCTGAATGGCTTAAGGTTTACATTAACCTTAATGCCGAGAAGCGAGCCAGGGAAACTTCTAAGTTTAGACAAGCGCTTTGGAAGAAAATGAACAACGCTGTGTACGGTAAGTTCATTGAAAATGTGCGCAAATACCATGATTTCCGTATTGTACCTACCTGGAAGCAAGTACGGAAATTAACGGTTTGTCCAACATACGTACGCAGCATAATTTTCAGTGAAAACTTAGTTGGCATAGAGTTGGCTCGAGGGGAGATCCTCATGAACAAACCAATCTACATTGGTCAGGCGATTCTAGACCTTTCAAAATTTATTATGTATGATTTTTTTATAAAGTAATGAAACCCCAGCTGAATGATCTTGTCTTGAACTACATGGACACAGATTCATTCATTTTCGAAACTAGTTCAGATATATATCACTTCATGAAAACACATCCCCAATATTTCGATACTTCAAATTATAGCCATGATAATGTATATGGTATAAAGCCAGCCAATAAGAAAAAGACTGGGTTGTTCAAGGATGAGTTGGGTGGAAGGGTGATGACTGAGTATGTTGGTCTTAGAGCAAAACTTTACAGCTATAGATATGATCAACATACAGTCACGAAGGCGAAGGGGACTACCAAAGGTGGAATGCGAACAATCACCTTTGAAAATTATTTCGAGTGTCTGAAAGACTTAAGCAAAAAGATTTTGGCAAAACAAATTTGCTTCAGAAGCACCAAACATAAAGTTTCGACTGTTGAAATTAACAAAATTGCATTGCATGGAGGAGATACCAAGCGTAAGATGATTGATGGTTCTCATACAACTCTCGCATGGGGTCATTATTCTCTTAGGTCTGAATAATCAAATCCGACTTCCCTGGCTGCCTCATCACCATCAAATTGTAAATGTTTATATATTTTATTTATTATATTAAATTATTATTGTAAATTTTGTAAATATTTATTACATTCAATTATTGTACATTTTCTATGCAGTTTTTATTTTAATATTTTTTTTGAAAAAATTGTATATACTTTATTTTTTTAGTTGTTGAATTATTGTATATCTATTTTGTTTATTGAATAAAAACACAAATATTGGAAATGAAAAGACTCTTTATTTCACAATTATTATCATCACTACAACAAATCCTTCCTCTCAATCCACTGACTCTCAGGGAATCCATACCATTTAACAAGAACCCTCTTTCCTTGACGCCTCAGAATCTTCTCCACCAAATAGGTGTTAGGATACAGTGTAGAATGAAGTTCATGTCCATAGAATGTTCCCTTTATCTCCTCACCGTCCTTATCCTTTAGTATGTAAGAAGTAGGATTGGTTCGCTTCACTTGAGCAACTTGGAAGATTTCAACACTCCAGTTAGTTTCAAAACCTTTCTCAAAATGGCCCTTATTCTTAGATATCCTTACATAATCACCGACACTAAACTTCCTTGCGCTCATCTTCTCTTTTTGAGGATGCTTGTAGTTGTAAATAGTCAGAAGAAGATCGTTGCTCGTAACTTCACTAGGCTTCATCCTGATGGTTGAGTGGTAAGTATCATTGTACTTTGCGGTGATTATAGGTAAAAGATTAATCCACTTGTATGACCCCTGCGATAAAAACTCTCGGTACATCATGTTCTTCCTAACACGTAGCCTTCCTTGAGATGTGCACGATTCCCCTTGAAAGGCCATGCACGAAACACTCTTACGGGGAAATCCAAAATGAACCCAGGACCCTGAAACCGGAAACGCTACGTAGAGATCAGTTTCCAGTTGCAGAAGTCACTAAACCCGTCCTCTCAAGGACGTTACTTCTAAATACCGCGGGGGTGGATTTTCACACAATTCAGACGTTTTCTAACTATAAAGAAAATGTTACTAAATAGACGAAATACTTTAATCTACAAGGTTAGAGGTGCGGCTGTTTTCTGGAATGCCCCGTGGTGCTGGTCGGGGTGACGTCAGTTCCATCCGTGGAGTTTCACCGGAAGCCGAAGCGGTGATAACAACAGTATTACGCCGGAGGCAGAAAATCTGTAAACACAACTCAAATAATCGCTTAGCAACAATTGCAAATAAAATGAATAAGAAAACTCCAGAAATAATGATGAATATTTCTAAAACTTCCGGGGACAATATCCCCGAAGCTTCCGCTACTGGCAAACGAGTAGCCACCAAAAGTTCCGGTCTGCGAAATACCATTATACCCATAATAAGTGTAAGAAAGGTGCTCCACATGAATAAGAACGTGGAAGTCGCGGGAGAGGAAAGTGTATGAAACAGAAATTCAGTTTCTCCCTCATACACAGGGGCCTGTGAGAGGTTCAAATGTGGCACTGTTAGAGACCAATTAGAGTTCAAACATTGCGATAAATTTGTGAAGGTCAAGTGGTCTTCAGATATAAGAGGGTGAATAGTAAGACTAGTTAGGGTGGACCATCCTGCTGGTATAATGTGCAGAGTTCGGGGCGGCGGGGGTGAAACTTCTGAGTAGGGGAATCGTGTCAGTATTTGTACAATATTACCTACATGCAATTCACATGAACACGGGAGTGTAATCGTCAATGCTCCGGGGGTGCCCTGAGGGGGAGGAGGTATAATGTGAGACTTCTCTTTGCACCGTAAGTCAATTGGAGTCAGGGGGTGCGTAAGAATGTACTTATCGCGTTCCACTTCTGTAATACTCATTTTTGCAGCACCATGACATTGAAACGGGCAAAATTCGTTTAATTCTACTGCTGTCATGCCCCTAAACATTTTAACTGCGCACAAGGGACCAAAAATCAAATCTGCACTAAAACGAGGAATGTAGCATAATCCAGTTTTAAAAGGATCGCATTCTCTAAGAGCTGAACCAGTAATTGGGCGGATTACGTCACCACTTACGGCCACAAACGCTTTGTCATGTAAAATTGAACAGGTAGAGTTAAGCCAGGCAAATGGGGTTGATATAAACTCAAAAATGTCCCACTGTGAGTTTTTCTGTTTGACCGGAATTTTAATGGTAACCAAAATGTATGTATTACTAAACGAACAACTTGTTATCTCTAAATCAAAATATCTGTGGGCCTCAGAATCATCGATTACCAACTCGAACGTGGTATTACGTAATGAGTATTTAAGAGCCCGAAGTTCATGCAGGAAAATGTGATAAGGGATGAGAGATAACGGAAATAGATGTGCGCGACATAGGACCATTGCATCTGTATGTTTTAACAACAACAACGAGTGCACAGCCCGCTGAGTGTTTTGTAATATCTCCCACATTATCAAATACTGATGAGATGATACGTTATCTAGTTTGGTGCGCAATGAATTATAAGTAGTATTAGCCGACATCACCACCTGTCGTAACTGAATATCAATCTTTTCAAATGACTTAGTTACTTTTTCATTATAGTCAGCAAGATTATGCATATTTGAAGTGAGCCAGGAGTGATCATTAGTAACGAGTTTTTGGAGACTGCTGAAATGATCTTCGAGTTCACGATCCGACATGGCCAAGGTGTTCAATTGTGTGCTGGTAGCCACATCACAACAAAAATGCAAAATGTCACCTATAAAGGATACTCCTCGTTTTTGTCGCGAGCGTTCCCTATGCGTAAAATTAAAAATTGCATCATAAAGTTTGCTAATTTCAGCATCCAGGGTATTGCCAATCAAATCAATGTCGTCAGCCATTCTGTCGAGTGTTGTAGGAAAAGCGCGCCTAGGAATTGGTCGGCCAAGCGTCAGAGGCAGGAGGTCGACTTTTTCCCTCATTATTCGAAAGGTTAAGGGAATCGAGGCCTGGTAGGCGATCGTTTCCGGGAGCTTTCGCCATGACGCACCTACGACGACTTGAACGGGGATCGAAGTAGTGTCATCAGCAGCTCGACTCCGACCAACAAGAACACCGAACAGAAGAAATAGAAGCATCTGAAAACACGGATGAAGGCAGTCTCAGAGCAGACAGAGAGGTTTGAATACCTTCCCCCCCCCAAAAAAAAAAAAAAAAAAAAGAAAAACAACAAATAAATAAAGAAATAAATTACAAAAGTAAGAAATATATGAGGTAAATCTAAAACATATTGTATGAGTTTATGTAACAGGATAGGTAAATTCCACCGGATGTGTGCTACTGCACCACATGGAAGAACACCGGTAACCACAGAAAGATTCCCGAAGGAGAGGACCAGAGACAAAGTAAGTGCAATAAAAAAACCGAATAACGCACCGAGGTTTATAGTATGATCATGTCAGCCACCGGAGCAACCCATCGAGTGAGGAGTTGGTATACCCGGCGCCTCCACCAATAAATGTTACGGCTATTCCGTGAACATTTGGGAAAGACCAGGGAAGGGCTGAGGTAGGGTCATCCAATAGACACCCACTTTAGTTACTTGCTGTGATATCTTTACTATTATACTAAGCTAATACATTTTACTATAAGGTTGCACAATTCCCTTTTCCTTATTCACTAAGAGAAAACATAGTTGTCAAAGACCTTCAGCCGGACTTACCGAGAGGCGGCGAGCTGGAGTACCAGGGTTCAGTCTGACGGCGTCCTAAGTGACACAGAGTCCCCTAGATCTGCGCTTCGAGTCCCCCCAACGTTTTGTTCCCTACGGCTATATCCTAACTCCAGATCCGGCAAACTCCCCTGGCAATGCACCGATGTGCGTCACTAGGGGTCTCCACATCCCCTAGAAAACCGGAGAGTTCTTCCGGTTGGACTCTCCTAGCCGGGAATACGGTAAACCTCTAGCTCCCTGCAAAGCTTAAAAACAGGATCCCTTCCATCCGTAAGGATGAACTCCGTGGGTTTAGAGCGGAAACCAGGGCAACTATATAGCGTTTCACTCTTAGAAGACAGTATGGAGTTAAATGGCACATCTCTGTCTCTATCTAGCGCATACAAGTTGCCATTAGCCGCGTCCTTTTCTACCCTCGCTCTGTTGCCAGATTCCTAATAGCATGGTATAAATATTCATTTGTTATAAATTTCAGGTTTGAACACATTATCCTATGCAGAATTTTTTTCTCTATCAGGTTATATCCTTTTCAGAGTCATTATACATTTCTATAGGTCCAAATTTCTTCAGAAAACGTTTTTTTCAATAGAAGTCCGATATTTGCTGTTTCTACACTCATCACGCACTAACTAACAAACTAACTGCTAGAATGCATCTATATTTTTTTCTTAGGTAGAGTAAACTATAGTGCTACTACCTGCCTACTTTGAATTCTCTATGTTTACCCAGTTAAGTGTTATAATTTTTTTAAATTAAATGTTTTCGGAAAATTTTATATATGTGCACTGCAAAAGTTACGCAGTGTGAAACTTTTTTGTTATTGAGTTTACATCAGGGAACCAGCGAGAACAAATGTTGAGGAAGGTTGGAGAAAGTTTTTAAAATAAACCAAAAAGCTGTAACTTCTTTCTTTCATCCAGTAGGGCAAACAAAAGTATTCATCTATTCAGCGTCAGGCCTGACACAGAAGATAGTATAAGGAGCAGCACTAACATTAGTTCGAAAGAAGCCGTGTGTGTAACTGTGAGCTGTTATTGCGTTATTTGTTTAATATTTTTGTAAATATTTGTAGTTATGGAGGGTGAAGCTAGGAAGGGACGATATGTTGGTAAATAAAGAAGTAAGGAACGCCAAATAATTATGAATGTGTTAGATTATTTTTGAAGTAAAATGCGTTTAAGGCAGTAAAAGAAACAGCTAAGGCTGTTGAGTGTTCAGAAGCAGTAGTGTATAGGATTAAAAAGGAAGTAATGAAAGGACTTCTAAGAACGCCATGGAAAAAGAAAGCAAAAAGGGCGGGACTACACAAAACGCTAGGTTAACGCAATATGATTGAATAGTGCAAGGTGGAGTGCGGCGAATTGTTCATTCTTTACTGTTTGCAAATATTCCACCCACGCTGAATATAATTTTGTCACAGTTCAACAGTGATGAGACCCTACCAAATTTCTCAAGGGCCACTCTGATTTGGGGTTGGAATATGAAAGAAAGGGTAACAAGTGCATATTAATAGAAAGAGACGATATCGATATCATCAGATGGCGACATAAATATCTAAAAGACGTAAAAGGTTTAGGGACCAGGGGAAATCAATTGTTTATACAGACGAGTCATTTGTAAATTTAGGTCATACAGCAACAAAGGCGTGGAGGGATACCAAAGTTAAAAGTGCCCGTCTCGTCAAGCAGCAATTGAAGGACTAAGTACAGGACTCAGGACACCTCGAGTCGCTCGCGGAGAAAGATTCGCAACTAGTACATGTTGCAACACTGCGCTCCATTTAACGTGTACTGTCTTTTAAGGGTGAGACGCGCTTTAGAATAGCCTATGAAGAGGTGTAACTTCCGCTCTCTGACGCACATGCTTAAGTCCGGACTTTACCAAGAAATATTGAACATAAAATGTACTGCATAAAATGTACTGAATTCAGGTCTCCGATATTTCAGCTCGTCACAATATCAACCAACAGGAATTCGAGGAGTAGGTACACTGAGGAAGAGATGGAAAGATAGTGTGAGACCGGAATAGACCGAAGGTCTAATCCATGAGAGGAGGAGGAGCGAGATTCTCCGTGATAACGCGTGAAGTTCACATTCGGGAGGTTCCAGGTTCGATTCATGGCCCACTCTGACTTGGGGTTTTGAGGTTTTCTCTGGTCGGTAGGCGAATGCTGGGGTGATTTCTGATATATCCTGATTTCTTTTCCATAATCCTTCTTTGTTTCGTTTCTTGCTAATCTTTAAAGGTCTGGTTCTAGATCTCGAGGCGTGTGGTGGTCACGTATAGACATGTCGAGGATGCTTGCTCAAAGGAAAGAGTACTTCCCCTGGACACTGGAGGGCTGCTTGGTTCACGGTCGTTCATGCTTTCTCTAGGCAGTTCCAGGAGTACGAGTCTTCTATCCTAGAAGTTTTAGGGACTTTCGTGCGTCTGTTGCATACATGCCTGCGGCCTGTAGTCTCCTGGGATCATCATTTCCTACTGGGGTGTGCCAGCCACACTAGGTTAAAGTATGCGATGTTCCCCCCTCCGTTTTATAACCTGGCACTTCATTTACTGTACTCCATCCAAAGATTCAATATGGAGTTTTCACCGGGAATAGTCTTGATGATGAAAATTGTGCGAGTGTCTGTGTGTCAACAACTAAAACTAAAAATGAAAAGTTGGTCTAACTTTTATTGATTTTAAGTCAGTATCTTCCAAGGATGTGACATGCCACTTTTCAAGAATATCAAAATAAACAAACCTTCTCTTTACATAAAAGGGATCTATTTTTTATTTTCTCAAAAATTGCAGTAACAATAGTTTCGACTAAAATACTATGTATATGACTAAGCTATTTTCGTGTATATCTTGAACTTTCTGGGAATAACCTTTGAGTTCCCCTTTATTTTGAATGACTTTTGTACAAAAATCATACTAAGCCAAAACTTGTTTACGTCAAATTATATCTCCCTCCTCTTCTGCCTACGCAAAGAGTATGTACTTTCAAAGTTATCACATAGCAATACGCTATCTACAAATTTGACCATCGCTTTAGCTACTGTATCCTACAAGCAAATGTGTAAGTGCGTATGGAAGTTAATTTGATTCAAAAAAAAAAAAAAATAGAATAATACGAATTTTTTTAAAAGTGACTAGGGAGAGTCATGTGAATGCAAAGCATCAGCTTTTTGGTTATGCTACCGCTTGCCTAAATCAGAGCCAGAATTGCATTTCACTTACATATCCGACAATGCCTTGTTACCGTAAATATATGTTTTCAGGATATAACAAAAAAACAAAAACAAAAACACACACAATTATTATAAGTAATCCCCAACATTCTTAGCTATCCCTAACACGGAAGACGTTTCGTTATGTTTTAGTTTCTTAACATCTTTCCAACGATTTTGGTTAAAATGGTGTGAGTTAGAAATAAAATGTATAACTTGTATTTATTGTAAAAAGTGACGAAGTTTTCCTTACGCTCATCGGAAACCATCCGAACTGCGTAACAACATACCGCTTCTAGGCGAATACTTACAGCAATTATAAACCCAAGGATAGAAAAATATGTCCGCAGACAAATTCTCTACCTAAAACATCTGATGTGTGTATTCCCATCGCTTTCTCTACTTTTGAACGAACTGTTCATACAAACGCTTATTTCTCTATCTATTGGGACTGAAATGTGAATTTTCCATATTTTTATAGATGAAAATCAATACTTTGTACACTTAGCGATGTTTGCTTTAAACTACACAAAATTCAAGCACAATCATAATTATTCAATATATTCACAATGCAAAGATAGCTTAGTATTCAAAATATTCCATGCACGTCAGAAACTAAAATATCACAACAGCTTTATAATTTTATAAATTCTAATTGCCCAACAAATACTACAAATCTCTGGTGGAAAGAAAAAATAATCACTTTCAATGTAATTAATTTCCTTGCTCTAGTGGATATTGAAAATATTTTTTAATTCTTTCTGTGTACACAATTTTATAAAGGTAAACAAAATTTCAAATTTTGAAACCAAGACTCAAGTTCAAACCACATAAACGGAGCACATGCTGGAAAAATTCTAGGAGCATAGCACACAACTTAATGTGCATGGAGCAAGTAGTGTATTTAAAAATATAAAGTCGAGAAAAACCAATGTTTACTTTCTGAACTACATATAGTAAGTAAAGTATTCCACCCAAAAATTCGATGTTCAGACTTCACCAGAAACATATGTTTTGAGACCACCTGAATCCAAAAACCTAAAACAACAATTTAGAAGAAGGTCCGTATATGTATGTGCCTGCCTGCCTGTCTACCTTCCTGCCTGCCTGTCTGTCTGTCTTTCTGTCGGTCTGTCTGTATGTACGTCGGTCTGTCTGTCTGTCTGTCTGCGGTCTGTCTGTCGCTGTCTCTCGGTCTGTCTGTCAATCTGTCTGTCTGTCGGTCTGTCGATCTGCCTGCCTACCTGCCTGTCTGTCTGTCTATCTGTCTGCCTGCCTGTCTGTCTGTCGGTCTGTCTGTCGGTCTGTCTGTATGTATGTCGGTCTGTCTGTCTGTCAATCTGTCGGTCTGTCGGTATGTCGATCTGCTTGCCTGTCTGTCTGTCTGTCTGTCGGTCTGTCGGTCTGTCTGTCTGTCTGTCGGTCTGTCTGTCTGTCTGTCGGTCTGTCGAGCTGTCTTTATGTCGGTCTGTCGGTCTGTCGGTCTGTCGGTCTGACTGTCTATCTGCCTGCCTGTCTGTCTGTCTGTCAATCTGTCTGTCTGTCGGTCTGTCGATCTGCCTGCCTGACTGTCTGTTTGTCAATCAGTCTGTCTGTCGGTCTGTCGATCTGCCTGTCTGTCTGTCTTCCTGCCTGTCTGTCTGTCTGTCTGTCAGTCTGTCGCACTGTCTGTCTGTCTGTCTGTCGGTCTGTCTGTCGGTCTGTCGATCTGTCGGTCTGTCTGTCTGTCTGTCTGTCGGTCTGTCGGTCTGACTGTCTATCTGCCTGCCTGCCTGTCTGTCTGTCTGTCTGTCTGTCTGTCTGTCTGTCAATCTGTCTGTCTGTCGGTCTGTCGATCTGCCTGCCTGACTGTCTGTTTGTCAATCAGTCTGTTTGTCGGTCTGTCGATCTGCCTGTCTGTCTGTCTGTCTTTCTACCTGTCTGCCTGCCTGTCTGTCTGTCTGTCAGTCTGTCGGACTGTCTGTCTGTCTGTCGGTCTGTTGGTCTGTCGATCTGTCGGTCTGTCTGTCTGTCTGTCTGTCGGCCTGTCTGTCTGTCGGTCTGTCGGTCTGTCGGTCTGTCGGTCTGTCGATCTGTCTGTCTGCCTGCCTGCCTACCTACCTGCCTTCCTACCTGCTGGCCTGCCTGCCTGCCTACCTACCTGCCTGCCTGCTGGCCTGCCTGCCTGCCTACCTACCTACCTGCCTGCCTGCTGGCCTGCCTGCCTGCCTACCTACCTGCTTGCCTGCTGGCCTGCCTACCTACCTGCCTGCCTGCTGGCCTGCCTGCCGGCCTGCCTGCCTGCCTACCTACCTGCCTGCCTGCTGGCCGGCCTGCATGCCTGCCTACCTGCCTGCCTGCCTGTCGGTCTGTCTGTCTGCCTGCCTGCCTGTCTGTCTGTCTATCTGTCTGCCTCTGTGTCTGCCAGTCTATGGACAGCATAGCTCAGAAACGAAAAGTCGGTTAAAAACCAAAGTTGGTCTTTAACAATGCAACACTAAGGTTTTGAAGAAAATTCCTCCACCAGGACTACCCTTTATATGGAAACTTTTCGAAAATTTTGATGTTCCCAAAAATGGCTCTAAAGGTTTTCTTTAAAATGCCATATGTTTGAGATATTTTTATGGCAAACGATATATATATATATTTGAATTTCCTGCTATGGCCTATGTAGACCTGTTTACCCCGGATGTCTTTTGCATAACTGCTAAACCGTCAGAGATAGACAAAATCTTACTGCACAAAAAACACAAAGCTTGCCAAAACACACAATTCATATCAAAATAAATTTGTTTGTAGACTGAACCATTTCGGAGATATTCCTTGTTATTTATGTGAGTTTTGGAAAACTTAATCTTTCGTCAAATGAAAAATCGTGCTTCATTTTTTTATATTTTACCCGGCAAAGAGAAGAGGATTTCAAAGCCTTAAAAGATTTGACTATCGCTCAAAGTCTACTGTATTCCCATATTCCCCTTGTACCTACAAGAAAGGAAACAATAAGATAATTTCTGCAAATGTTTATCTCAACTAACACGAAGAAGATAAAGGAATAAGAGTTTGTAAGAAAGGTAGTACAAGAGTAGAGAAAATCATGTGAGTGCAACACATCAGATTTTTTTCTATACACACGCACCATGATCATGAGTCAAATTGCCTGTTTGACACCCCTTCCCTCTTTTGTCTAGCTGTCTCTCTCCTCAGATCTATACCTTTCCCTAGCAAGGAGATGTCACTAACCACTTTTCTCCGCTGAATTTGGTAACGTTTGAGTCCTTTTTGACCCATATTTTGCTAAAATACTGCCGAAAGTATAAGCAAAAAAAGAAGGGTCTAAGAAGGCCTTAAGCGATTGTCAAATGTTTTAAGAGCGGTCAAAATGTGACGGCTTTAACATTCTATTCTCTTTGGATGTGCAGATCATAGAAACATGAATAATGACTTCCCATTTAAGAGAAGTGTAAGTACTGGAAAACTTAAACATATACCTAACAATGAGTATCTCGGAAATGGTCCACTCCACAAGAAAGTACTTGACATAAATTGTGTATTTTAACGATATTTGTACTTTTGTATACTAAGATTTTGCCTACTTCTGTGAGTATTGGAATTTTAATCAAAACTACTAGAGTCATTTTTGAGAAAATCAAAATTTTCAAAACATTTTTCCATGTAAAGGTAGCCTGGGGTTGGAGGTTTCGTTGAAAACCTTTGTATTGCATTCTTGGAAGTGAGCTTAAATATCTAGTTTGGTATATAACTAGCTTTTCGTTTTTTCGTTTTGCTGTGTTTTAAAGAAATCACTTAATAGCAAAGGCGTGTTTTCTCCGGGTGCTCCGGTTTCCCCCGCCTTCTCATTTGACCGGTGCTCCATCTTCATTCCATGTATCATCAGTATCACTGCCTGCGGTGCCGTAGTAGTAAAAGCGGGCGTTAAACACTACAACAACAACAACAACAACAACAACAACTTAATAGCAAGTATAGTTTAACAGTTATACCTACAAATTTCATTCAGAATATAGGTATAATTTTGTTTTAGCTGTGATGTTCACGCACACTCGGATCTTAGAACTAACCTTTTGTTTTTGTGAGGGCATGTGGGTATAGTGGTGGACGACGCAGCGTCTGGGCGAGTTTTATCTGGGTTCTCCGATTTCCCCCGCCAGTCATTCAACTAAGTGCTCCGCCATCGCCTTACCAGCCATCCATTTCACCAGCATTTCATATGACCACCCGCTTCCCGGTCTTCACTCTGTCCGGTCCACAGGTTCGTCTGTTCCCCGAAAGGGATCTGACCCTAGGCACAGGTTTGTAAGTCCTCCTTATGAGGAGGGTAATCCGATAAAACAAGCAAGAAAGAAAGGTTTTATGGTGCCTCACAAAATGTCGATGCAATTCTTGGGCGAAATGCAACACTTTCCTTGCCTACTAGGAATGTGGTAGGAAAGGAAAAACTTCTTCTATGCATTTGTTCATTTAAAAGTACGTGTTACTTTTGCAAAGCCTTGTACGAAGCGAAATGTGATGCAGAAGAAGATGAAGCAAAATCTAACTTCTCTGTTAGATTACAGAAGACTGAGGATTTCTAAAGTATCATATTTATTATTCTAACTATCCTCTGACAACGAAATGACAATTAATAGTCAATTATCAATGTCTCTCATTGCTTAGAACCATTCTCCTCTGTCCAGTCATTGAACCTCTTTCTAATTGTAATACCTTGGAATGACTGCCACAGTGCTCTTTTTCCATGTGACCATTGGTTTCCCTCTTTTCCTCCGTGCTTGAATCCCCTCGTATGCCATTTTTGGTAATATTTCTTCACTCATTCTTATGAAATGTCCATAGGTACTATGTTGGTTTGTTGCTGATATATCTCCTATAATGTTATTTTTAACGTCCGTCATCTGTCGGATTATTTCTTGTGTTGAACCACTTGTTGACCTTCTCTCAGTAATCCGCTTTCATTGCAAAATTCTTGTTTTCAAATGTATTTTCTATTTTAAACATTTTTAACTCATACAAAGCTGAACTTCTTGTTACTGATGTACAAAATGTGTGCTTTCTTTTTTTTTTTTTTTTTTTTTTGTAGCTTTTGTTCTTTATTCTTTTTATACGGCCTTTAATTTAAGTATAATTTCTTCTTTAATAATAAATTATACTTTTGGGAACTTAGACATATTAGGCTGTGTGTATAGTAACTGCATTATGTTCAATTATAGCTTCGTTTTCTTTTGAAGAAAAATAGCAGTCTTTGGCAACTTTAAGTTCTGTTCAGATAGCAATAATAATAATAATAATAATAATAATAATAATAATAATAATAATAATAATAATAATAATAATAATAATAATAATAATAATAATAATAATAATAATAATAATAATAATAATAATAATAATAATAATGATGATGATGATGATGATGATGATGATGATGATGATGATGATGATAATAATAATAATAATAATAATAATAATAATAATAATAATAATAATAATAATAATAATAATAATAATAATAATAATAATAATAATAATAATAATAATAATAATAATAATAATAATAATAATAATAATAATAATAACAATAATAATAATCCCAGGGCGCAACAGCCCTTTCCGGGTCAAGGTCTACCGGATGACGGCCGCATCCCCACCTCTGCCCATCACAGCGTCATGAATGGGGTGCTGTACTGAAAGTGGGACGTGGTCAGCACCCCGGTCACTCATGGTCGGTTGCATGGCTTCGCTTCCAGGGGTTCAAGTAGGACTTCAATTTGCCACTCAGGGACCCAACGCGGCTGAGTGCAACCTGAACTAGGTCTCCCAGTGGGAGAAAATCCCGACGCCGGACCCAGAAATCGAATCAGGGTGTCCCACTTGGTAAGCAGCACCACGCTAAGGAGAGGACCCTTCTGTTTATATTTTATGTTTAATTTTACTCTTGCTGATTATTTTGTTAGCTGGTTTTGTACTGCCCTTTGGAATGTCTCATTTTTTAAGATATTCCCAAAGCTGCATGTGTCGGATCATGCGACACACTTTTATCTTAGTGTATAAGTAATTCATTTAACTCCTGATGCTAGCCTGAAGTCCCTGTAGTCCTCTAATTTAGGCACGAAAGATTGTCTATAATGGATCTTCCCGTCACAGACTGTGTCCGTGTTTCTACTTCTTTATTTTTGCACTCCTCCACTAAATACTTATTTTACATTCCTCCATCCCGAGGGATCAACTGAGGAGCTACTTGATTAAAGAGTAGCGGCCCCAGGTCGTGGAGACTGCATAACCGGCCGGAAGGGATTGAAGCGCTGACCACGTACCACCCTCCACTACTTCACCCCACCATGACGCCTGTAGCGGGTAGAGGTGGGCGACGCAGCGGCTGGGTGGTAGAACTGGGTCCGGATAGGACTGTTGCGCCGAGAGGGGGGGGGGGCTTAAATGTGTGAAAACGCTAGCAGCCCAGACCTGAGAAGTACGCAATATAGGAGGGTAGGTTAAGCAAGTAGATGTGAATACTGGACGATTCATTTACCTGCAATATCAAACCGGAAAGGCCGTGAAATTGTACTATCTCCCAAAAATTTAATTCAGTCTATCCATAGTCTCAATATTCGCAAATAAATGAAATATGAAATAGTACTAAGTGATCAAAACCTTTACGTATACATTCTTTACATAAAAATATAATTATATCTAGTACGAGGTATTTACAAAAAGATATGTCTTAAAGCTAAAGAGAAAAGACAGGCTGTCTTGTGCGATCGATAATCTATAAGAGTTTTGGTGGACGACCCTTTCAAGACATGCAGATCCCCTCTTGGCTTCACAAGACGCAGCGGGGTGGAAAATGAAGCTTCTTTACTTGAATCCGAGGGTTGTTAGGTGGTTTTAAAGGTCAATTTTATGCATACCATCAGGACGTGCTACACCTAAAGAAGCGAGCGCCACGAGGGTTACCAGAAACCGCACACTTCTTTAGTAGACGAGGAAGGGGAGAAAGGGAATACCCACAAGGCGCTTGCAACACTTGTTTATCTAAAAGTCCTATGTGTTGCACTCATATGCTCACATTTCTAAAGCTGTTCTTACAAGTGCTCTATCTGCTTGTTGTTAATTGAGATAAACACATAAGGATACAGTAAGCCAAAGCGATAACACATATTTAAAACTGGGTCACTATATGGTGACTTTGAAATGTCATAGGCATTGCATGACGACGTGAAAAAACGAATAACGACTTATCACCTGAAAATAAAACATAAACACTTGAAAATTCAAACCAATAGTAAAGAATATCACGGGAAAAACTCAATGCCATGTTAAATGCGTACGTTAATAGATTTTAATTTTTGGTATTGTAAGACTTCCCCATATTTTACGGTTTACAAGGAACACAACAGTCACTCAGCATGATCAGGACTTCACAGGCTGTTCCCAGGAAATTCAAAAAAATGCACATTATGTATCGTGCAAGTTATTTTGATGCCGGGCCACGGCAGCGGCAACACAACAAAGGACGATTGGGGCCGAACTGCTCCACTCCCACTGGCGCGACGCTTAACAAAGGCGCTCAAGGCCAGGTTGCCTCGTGCGACTGTTGGAACATTTGACATCAGAGCGGCAATACAAAGAGTTTTACAGATTATTCGAGAAATATCCGGCAGATGGCGTATTTGTGGAAGTTTGAGAAAGATGCATGTGACATCATCCTCGCCATATAAGGAGGCGAGGCATCGAAATGAACGGCAATAGAGTTACAGATAGGATTCAGTCCGTTCTTAGTTTGAGTGTGTGTGTGTGTGTGTGTGTGTGTGTGTGTGTGTTTGTGTGTGTCAGCTGCGTGTGTCGTCGCGTCGTGAAGGAAGATAGCGAAGCAGTCATGAGAGTTGAGAAATTGCTTCGTGTTTGAGACAGGCAAGGTGAGGACAGTGAAATGACTGAGTCAGGCTTACGAGAAGAAAATAGTTGTGAGTTGTAATATCACGGAAGACTGTAGACTGTGTTAACGGTAGTAAAGGAGAACTGCATAGGTATTTGTGCAAGAGTTTCAGGAGAAAATAAAATGCGAAGAAAGTAACTGGAGTGGACTTTGGATGCTTCTGTCTCATTATGTTAAACATGTGGTATTTTAACAAAAATCGCTTATTGCTATTTTTTTTAGAAAATCAACAACTAATAATGAAACGCCTTTCATGTAAAGGGTACGTTGGGGTGATGGGAGTTTCTTGAAAATTTTGGTGTCCGATCTTTGGAAGACGTTGAACTTAAACGCAGGGTTTGGCATTTAACTGGCTTTGCCTGCTTGGGTTATTCTGTTCAAAGACAGGAAGATATCCAGATAACACATGGAACTTCTCCCCTTTTCTTTTCTTTTCTTTTCTTTTTTCATGAACTTTCATAGCGGGTATTTCCTTTAAAATCTCAATATGGAAGTTTTTGGTGTAATGGATTACTTCCTCTACCAACTATACGTAAGTAATAGTAGAGAAAATAAAAATCAAGAAAGTTGACTCGCCTCTGTGGCTTGGGTGTGGCGTGTCTGCCGCACATTCAAGAAGTTCCATGTTTGAATCTCGGTTGGGGTCAGTTATTTGGATCAGATTTTGTCCGGGGTTTCCACATATCTCGAGAAGACAAATTTCCGATTAGTTTAAGCTCTATGGAACCCAGGTTGATTTGAGCACCATTGCACACATTTCATTCACTCATCGTCCGATATGACTTTTCAGGTTAAAAAAAAACGTTAAATTTAACAAAAAGAAAGAAAAAAGAAAAAGGGAAAGAAAGAAAGAAGGGAGGAAGGAACAAGGGAGGTAGGGTAGGAAGGAAGGAGGGAGGAAGAGAGGGAGGTAGGAAGGAAGGGAGGGAGGAAGGAAGGAGGGACGGAAGGAGGGAGGGAAGGAGGGAAGGAGGGCGGCAGGGAATGATGGAAGGAGGGAAAAAGGAAGGGAGGAAGGAAGGAAGGAACGAGGGAAGGAGGGAGGGAAGGAGGGAAGGAAGGAGGGAAGGAAAGAGGGAGGGAAGGAAGGAGGGAAGGAGGGAAGGAGGGCGGCAGGGAGGGATGGAAGGAGGGAGAGAGGAAGGAAGGAGGGAACGAGGGAAGGAGGGTGCGAGTTACACCACATTTGAAACAGACACTCACAGAATGAGAATTGAAATTCGAATTTCGAAAATAAATATTGAAGTAGTGTAGCACTTCGCCTAAAATTGCGTTAAATGCGAATATTGTTTCCCCTCTCTTTCTCTCACTTTCTTTCCTTTCTCCTTTCCCTCTCCGTTACCTTGTTTCTATCTTCCCCTATCTCTACGCAATGTATATGTCACGTGATTTATGAAAACCAGCAGTAAAACTGGTTTTATCTGGTATGCTAAAACATTTACGAAATAATTATAAAGTTTAACATTAAACAAAGTAGTAACTCTACCTTATGCTTTTATGTGATTAGAACTGGATTATATCTTATGATGAAGAAAAACTTGTTAGCAACTTGTTACACGACTTCCTGCGAGATATTTCGACTTTATTTCTAAGATTACAAAATGGTATCAATTCTCTTCTTGCTGCGCAATCCATTAGATGATACTGTTCACATTACTGTCCACATGTTTTGGACTTTCTAATCTAAAGTAACTAACGCTTCATATATGGTATTTTCTAAGTGGAACATAAATTTCGTAATAACCAGTATAACCGTTGGTGAGCAAGGAGTGAAGTTTCAATTTCATTTTACACATTAATGTGAATTATATATCCAACTTTAAAAAGTTATGTTACAATAACTGTTGTAAATTTATTATTATATACATTCTGAGAATTCAGGCAAATAAATTCTGATAAATTGGTTTCACAAGTTCAAAAATTTTAGATAACATTTTTTACGTTTGAAAATTAAAAAAAAAAAACGTAATATACTCTAGCAATACAGCTGGATTCTATGGGCATAGTAATTATATAAAATAAATTAATTAAGAAAAGTAGCTTGTGACTTCTTCTAGTTAATTTTAAAGCTATTTTAAAATTAACCTCCATTGCATAGTGTTGACATTAGCAACGAAGCTATTTAGAATATTTTAATAGAGTATTTCGTTATTTTAATATTAGGCTACTATTTAACAGTAACATGCTAGTATTTCATAACTGTTTAAATCATAGATATTAAATTACTAGATGGCTTACCCTACGTTGCCCAGTTGGCTTTTTGAACTCGATTGACGGATTTACTAATTTTATTTACCTTCACCCGTTCTTACTTAGAGCTCGGATTCTAATGACGTCATATTTTTTCCTGAATTTTAGGGTGAAGTACACAACAATTTATCAATGAGTTGTAGTGTACAAAAATGTATATTTATTACATATCATATTTACAGTTTGTGATGGTTGTACAGTGGAAGCTGCAGTAATGGCGTGCTCCAGAAAATAATGCTTTATACTATAGGGTCAAACTGTTTGATCTAAAAGTGGATTGTTATTTGTTCCCACCACTTTACCTTTTACGAGAATGAGTTTTTCCTTGCTGCTGGCTATTTCTAGCTATCTCGACTCCTCTGCTCTAATATACCCTTTACGTAGAGAGATCTTTAAATTTTAGGCGTTTTACATTCTCCTTTGGTATTTTTGGGAAACGTGTATTTGATTTGTTCTGATCAATCTGTGTCATCACTACGAATTGTATCTTGAGTCAGTACCCATTATTGTTATAACTGTTATTCTGAGTTCAGGCAACAGAGTAGGCCCTCCTTACCTGGGAAGCATACGTATGTTGAGCTTACATACATACCCATTAGTGGAACCGATTTTCCCTTTGGTTTTCCCCGGTTTTGCGTTTGATGGGAAAGGAGGGGAATGGCTTGACGTCTTGCGAGTACTGTTCCCTGGAACTGGGCTGTATGATTCGCTTTGTGATTCAAGCCTTATGATGTTATTCACAATCCTACATAACTGTACAGGAATATCTCAATCGTGCTTATCTAATCGTAAATTGAGTATTTCCTTCTTACCTTTAAATACAATATTAACAGTTACGCCATAAGCAAGATTGGTAAAGTGAGCATAGTTTCAAGTATATGCGCAAACTGGACGTTTACCGTTTCGTAGACGTTTTGAAACATATTCAATAGGATAGTATGGCACTGAAAGAAGGTGCAAAAGAAGTGTCGCCAGGCAAATGCTGGGAAGTATAATTACATACCCCAATGGGACATTTCGTTAAGTTCTCCCATTTCGTTTCATTAATCATTTCATTCATTCTTCATCACGTTGGTTGTTTCAGGGCCGCGAGTGTCAGCGAAGGCATTAGTTGCAGCTTGGAAGGGATGATATGCGCGCAGGAAACCTTTCCATCCCTCGTCCATGGGATCCGGATAGGGGCTACATCTGGGGGTGTTAGACCACTCACCGCGGTCCCCCTCAGATGGCCTCAAAGCCCCAAATATTTCCAGGGTCGTCACAGTGGGAAACCTTAGAGAACTCTATCAATGTCTGTAGCTTTAATCTGGACCTGGCCACCCGGTGTCTCCTCTTACCTCATCCTTCATCCCGGGGGTGTGCCTTAGGAGCCTGACTTCAGTGCGGAACCCCCTGGCCCCCGAATCTATCCTATTCCTATACCTATATCAAATACAGTTCAGCTGAACACACGTGATAAGAAGAGCGTTTTCTCGGAATTCTTCTACCATCATTATCATCCATATTGTAACAACTCTCCCTGTATTATCCACTCTGCAAGGAATTATAGTGGTAATGATATATGGCTGATTGTACAAGGCACAAACCTCCTCTGTCAAATAGGATTCTGTAGGCATAAATAATACTTATTGACTCTGTATGCCGTTTAAACACTCTTTGTTGTATTGAAAGATTCCGCTTGAAAAACGGACGACTTTCAGTGGAGAAATATGTAAATGAATAAGTCGATAGTGAGTGTGGATGCTTTACACATTTGCCAAAAAAAATTACGAGTATTAGTTGTTTTCATCTCCAAAAGAGTTCGAATTGAACACGAACATGAATATTTTCAAACTTACTTTAACTGTTTCTAACACCGGAGAACCTCAAGACGAAGGATATAGCTACAGAAGTTCAAAATTCCCAAATCAAATTCCTACAATTTATATAAAGAGCATAAAAGATGATGTGCCAAAAAGAGTTCACTATCGTTTCAAAGTGTTTAAATGTCACGCTCAAGATCAGCAGCTTTATATACATTTCTAACTAAGCAATAGACTGTGACGCCGGCCGCGGCACACAACTAAGGACGGCTACTTCACACCACACACCAGGTGCGGCCCGTATCAAAGGCGCTCAAGATCAAGCTGTCCCACACCACTCACGTGAGCAAAAACGTGGCAACAATGAGCGCAGCACGGGTTTTCGTGATTATTCGAGAAGTGTCCGGCAACCGACGTAGTATTTGTAGAAATTCGAGGAAAGTCCGTGTTACGTCATCCTCGCTGGATAAGGAGGGGAGGCAACTAGAGTCGCTTAGGGTAAGTTATCCGGGTAAGGTTTTTTCCCGAGGTTTTCCCTTATCCTGAGAAGACGAATGTCGGGTAACTCCTCGGACTCATTTGAGCATCAATTCACCGTCATTCACCGTCCGATATGACATCACGTTGGAGGACGTTGATTAAAAAAAAAAAAAAAAAAAAAAAAAAAAAAAAAAAAAAAAAAAAAAAAAGCAACGAGAGTTTGGGGAGTCAGCCAGCTTTTAACTTGTGTGTGTGTGTGAGTGTGTGTGTGTGTGTGAGAGAGAGAGAGAGAGCGCGTCGGCTGCATAGGAACATAGGTAGCAGTTAATGAGTGTTGAGTGATGGTATCGTGAAATTCAGCTGTTTGAGACAGAGAAAAACGGAAAATTATGTATTAGGCATACGAGAAGAACGCAGTTATGAGTTGTAATATCACGAAGGACTGAAGACTGTGTTAACGTCAGTGAAAGGGAACTGTGTTGTTGTGCAGTCAGTTAGGAGAATATTAAGTGAGAAAAAGTAACTGGACTGGACTCCTGTCATTTCGTCACAATACGCTGATTTGGTATGAATATATAATGTTGAAGAAAAATAGAAAGCAACTATAGATGTTCATGATTTACTTTTTTCTTATTAAAGTTATGTTTGTCATCCTGTTTCATACTACAACCAAAGATTGTTCCTATGAATGATGTCTTGATAAGACTCACTCGGTCACCTCTGTTGAATCTCTTGGGCACAGTTCGAGAAAGCAGAATCGATTGGAGTTAAATCCAGCCGTCATGGTGGTCATGAATTTGGGCAACTTTCTTTGTCTGTTAAGATGATCTCGAACAGGAGGCACAAAGTGAGGATATCAGTACAGGTAAGCTTTAGATACAGGTTCAATATGCAGGAGCGTGACATAAGTATCTGCAGTAGCTCCCATATCTGAATTCCCATTTTGGGAATGGCTTCCTGTTCATAATGCGACTAATATTTGGACAGTCCGCCTCTTCAATTCCTAGGTGTTTACAATGAGGATTTGTTGCGCATTCTGGATATAAGATGAAAGGAATGAGAAGACTCTGCTTTAAAAGAATGTAGTATCCCATTAGGGGAACAAAATCTATTTTGATGATAGTTTCTCGGGCTAACAGCCAGGTCAAATTTGGGCAATTGACCTGGCTGCTAGCTCGAGAAACTATCATCAGTAACCAGCGCCGGGAAACCTTCAAATTATTAAAATTCAATATACACACCTGAAGCTATTAACAGTGAAGCAAATTGATCCAAAGTAATTAGAGACTCACACTTCACTTCAATAAATTGAGGTAAACTCAATGATTGCATAAGGTCAGTTCGCCTGAGGATGATGCATAAACGTATCAAAACGATCGTTGTGAGAAGAATTGAGTTTAACACAATTTATTGAAGTGAAGTGTGAGTCTCTAATTTCTTTGTGTTATTTGTGGATTAAAATTTATTTTATAAATTTGTGTCTTTCAAAATGTTTACTTTCTTTGTAATGTTACAGAACACTAAACTGCAACGGCATGCAACATTAATTCGAGTAGCTCAGCATGCGAAGGTTACAGCATGTTTACACATTTCAAGGACAAAAACCAATCTCGCAGCTATGGTCGATTGAGAGCTTGGCAAAGAGGGTCGCGAGTTCGAGTTCCGTCTGGTTTATGTAGTTTCTGTGGATGTAAATGCGAGTGTGGGTGAAAAATAAAATAAGAGCAGGAAAAGCAATCAGAATCACACTCAAACAAACTGGGAAAGCAATTAAGAAATAAATTCCCATGCAGTTCGACGCACTTTTTACATTACTTTCTGTGAACAATTTATTTGAGTGACTGCCTCTGTGTTCGAGTGGTCAGCGTTCTGACTATCCAATTCAGCAGTACGAGGCTCGATTCTTGGCTGTGGCAGGGAAGTTTTCTTTAACAAGAATAAGTCCCTATCCTTCACAAAGGCTGGAAGTGAAAATTAATTTAAGAGAAAGATTAATAAATCCAACCTTAAGAAACCTACGATCTTTCTTTTTTCCCATTCTTTTTCCTTCGTTTATCTGATCACCCTCCCTGTGTTGGGGACTGACATCCCCTAGGAAGTACAAGCCAGTGCCCAGGGTCAGATGCCTGTTGAGGAGGCATAACTGCAAGAATTATCAAGCCTTACATACCATAGATTAGTATTCATCTTTATTCGCTTAATTTAAATATAGGTACTAAGTTAAAATCTCCTCAAAAACAGTAAAATAAACAAAAGAATAACATACCGTTAAACCATTTGTGAACATATGGACCGGACAAAGTAAAGACCGGGAAGCGGGTGGTCAGCCCAGCACTAGGTATGGGAGTGAGGAAGAGGGCAGTATGAAATGCAGGCGAAACGGGTGAATGGAAAGGCGATGATGGAGCAGTTGGTGGAATGAGTGACGGGGGAAACCGGATAACCCGGAGAAAACCTACCCAAATGCCGCTTTCTCCGCCACGAATACCACATGGGGGTCCCTGGGATCGAACGCGGGACACCTTGGTGAAAGGCGAACTGTCTAACTGCTCGACCACGGCGTCGCCAAAACCTACGTTCAGTGACTTTAAAAAGAACATCCACACCATCAATTGTTTCTCAAGTCAAGGCCTACGATACGACCACAGAATTTGAAGGAAACTATATAAATGAAACAGTGTAAAAAAACTGTCTGAATGGGGTATTTATCTAAATCCATTAATTTTTGCAAAATTTCAAATTATGAGAATAGTAAATTAATAATTTGAATTTGAATTTATGACCACTCAATATTCGTCCTCCATGTAGTAGTGGCCATCGAGCTAGTCTGCAGTTTACATAGTCGCAGATAGATAGGGTGTAAGATTCCTTAAGAGCTTAATTCGAAAAAGAAAATTGTCTGTGAAATTTATGTGATAGGTATTATTTAGCAGTCCAAGAACAGGCATTTGGAATACACTTTGTTAGTCATTATAATACCTGATTCTTCCTTGTGTTTTAGCGAACTTTGAGCCAATCACTCACTGAGGATTTATTGACAGGAAGTAGGAAAAATTAGACATATGACATATAACCTCGCTTTAAGCCCCTATATGGCCCGGTTAGGGTATCAGTTAATCAGATCTTCGCACGGGAAAACAGAGTAACTTCATTGGGTGAAATTAATAGTGTTAGTAGGAATTTTAGTTTTACTCGACGCACGAACTTATTTTAAAAAAATCTGATGTGTTGCACTCACATGACTTTCTCTACTCTTGTACTAACCATTCTTACAAACTCTTATTCCTATATCTTCTTCGTGTTAGTTAAGATAAACATTTGTACAAATTATCTTATTGCTAATTTCCTTGTAGGTGTAAGAGGGAATACAGTAGGCTTTGTGCGATAGTCAAATGTTTTAAAGCTTTGAGATTCTGTTGTCTTTGCACATTTAACATATACAAAAATGAACAGCGATGACCCATTTCACGAAAGTTCCAAGTTTTCCGAAACTCACACACATAACAAGGTATATCTCCGAAATGGTTCACCCTACAAGAAAATTTATTGAGACATAAATTGTGTATTTTAGCAAGATCTACATTTTTTGTATAGTATAATTTGGTCTATCTCTAACAGTTTACCAGTTATGCAAAAGTCGTCCTGAGTAAATACGACTACAGGGGCTATGGCCAGAAAATTCAAGATATACATTTCATTTGTCATAAAAATATCTCAAACATATGGTATTTTAATCAAAATCGTTAGAGCCATTTTCAAGAAAATCAAAATTTTCGAAAAATTTTCCATGTAAAGGGTAGTTTAGGGTGGGGCTATTTTCTTCAAAATCTTCGTGTCACATCCTTGAACGACATTAAACTTAAATACCAACTTTAGTTTTTAACCGACTTTTCGTTTTGAGCTATGCTGTCCACAGACTGACAGACTGACAGACTGACAGACTGACAGACACACAGACACACAGACACACACGGACCTTTTTCTAAAAATGCTTTTTTTGGATTCAGGGGGCCTCAAAACATGTATTTCCGGTGAAATCTCGACTTCGAATTTTTGGGTGGAATACAATACTTCCCCTACTTACCAGTAGAGAAAGTAATAACCGCTCTGCATCAATTATTCTTATGGTGTGTATATTCTGGAGGGAACTCGATGAAGGTTTGCTTCCCGTATAAAAACAATTTGGCTGAACTGAAGAGTGTTTTAATACAGTAAGCTCCTGTCTAGTACGAATAAATCCGACTCTGCGCTAACGATGGACGAACCCGTATTAAACATCTCTACGGTTTAGACGCTCAGCAAAGTCTGTAACAGTAAAACAAATTTAAGGCTCTTGTTTCACTTATTCCTGTTCTTTTTCCGTTGCCTGTCTTTCATCTCTCATTTATTTTTTACAGCATTCCTTCTCCATCAATTTTTATATCCAATCTCCCCTTTTCCCCATGCGTTCTTTTTTTTAAAAAAAATCTTTTACCCCATCCTTGTCTCATCTGTTTTTCCCCTTTAACTGAACGTTCTTCTTCCCTGCCCCCTTAGCCAATAGAAAGCTTGCTTTTTATTAGATCCATAAATTCATCATATCCATCGAGCTGCAAAGTCCATCGTCATTGGTCGAGAGGTGGAGTTCTCGGGATTGGCGCAATGCGGACCTTTTCTTCCTTCCACTCACTCCGCCTCGATATTAATATTGAATTTTTCTGTCTCGACCTCTGCTGGGGTTGGCGTGACGTCACCATGTGATGTGCAACACAAGGAGGATCAAGTGCGCGGGCGCGGACGGACAAAGACTCAAGAGAAGGAGTAAGAAAGCGGGTACTGGCCAGGGGTCACTCGCTGGTCGTTACTGAGAAGTTGAGGTCCTTGTACAGGTTCGGGCAGCAAGCGGGTAAGAGAGTCGCTCTCTCTCTCTCTCTCTCTCTCTGTCGAGTTGAAACTTATACTTCGTTAAAGCGTTTTGCATGGAATCAATTAAACAAACTTGATGACGTGTAAGAGTGTCTTCCTCTTACTATTGCCTTTTCTCAAACATTCCACAAATGGTTCACTAGAAAGTTACTTTTCTATATCCACTTCAAACTAATCGCGGAAAATGCCTGCGTATAAATATGCTTACAATGCATCTGTGAGTTGGTAGTTAGAATGTTAACCTCCAGCGGTCCTTGGTTCGACTGCGGGACAGTATATTTCTTTTGTTTTAAGTAGCGTTTAACGCTCATTCTTCTATACACACGTACCTCAGGCAGTGGGCACTGATGATACAAGAAATGAAATGATAACCGGGAATGAACATTTAGGGAGCATCCGTTCTAGCTAGGTTCAGGGTACCTAACTCCCCGAAATTTGGCAGTTATCAAGACTAACGGAGGGAAGGCCGTCCTTGTGGAATTTGAACCACCCGTTCACAAAGCCATATCTTAAGAACCTCGGCCATTCGTGTCATCGCAATAGGTGTCACATTAGATTAAAGGTGACGTGTAAATGGGAGATAGCAACGCAGCTTCAGTGAGACCATTTTATATGGCGTCGAATGTGCGCAGCAATATGTACAGCCACGAAAAAATGATAGAGCACATTAGGAGAGCAGAATATTTCTAAGTCCCACGTCATGTTACAGCGCGGTTTACACAAGTCGATATTTCCAACATGCAGTTGAGTTTATTGATAGTCTCTGCTCCATATGCTATCGTCTGTCGGACACACACTACTTCAATTTAAAGGGTTGTTGGATTTGGGGGATTTTGCTTTGAAAATCTTTGTGTCGCATCCTTGGAAGAAACTGAACCTATATATTGGTATATTGCCAACTTTTTGTTTTTGAGTTATGCTGCTACAGCACGCGCACGCGCACGCCCTCACACACACACATGCACACACACACACACACACACACACACACACACACACACACACACACACACACACACACAAGGACACGAAACGTTTTTAAAAAATGCTGTTTTTGGATTCAGAGGTCCTCAAACCATCTATTTTCGGTGAAATCTCGATATAGAATTTTTGACTAATAAGGTAAGGTAAGTGTTACAGATATTAAAAGTAAATAAACATGCCTGTGAAAGGTTTATTCTGCTCTGTAATGCATTTATGTGCTTATATAGGGCTTCTGTAACTCGCTAGGAAAATCTTCATAGCTTATGGTGCAAAGTGGACTGTCTCTACTGCTAACCATCAATTCTTAGATATCTGCGTCTTTCTCAAACAATGCGGTATGTGATTTAACCCATTTGTTTCAAGGCCTCATAATACTACAACTCCACAGAAAGTTGAAAGGCACAAGATTAACTAGTGCGAATATCCTGTTTGTAACAATGGAACAAAACAGAAAACTGCTCTACTCCTGTAGCCAGGGAGTCAGCAACAAGAGTGAGATTTCACTAGTAGAGCCTAATTTTTATGTGATATCAAAGTGAGAAACATTTACATAAATATGTAGTAAACATATTATTATGTAATAATAACAAAATATGTTGTTTATAATTATATTTTAAGCCAATAAATATACAAAAACGTTCACATAGCTACCTCAAAGTTTGACAATTTCATATAATTTACCAAATTAAAGGCACAGGTTGAGCGGAGGTGGGAAACGCAGCGGTCAGACAGCAGGCCTTGGCCCGGAAAGGGCTGTTGCGCTGCGGGGCTATTTAAAGGCAGAGGTAGTAAAACGCTTTAGATGTTTCTCAAAAGTCTAATGAACCTAAGTCTGTGGAAAAGAAGAGAAAAGTCACGGGTTGCTACTGATCGGATGAAGTTCTTTTGTAGCCTGAGAAGGACCTTTCATCGTCGCAGTAAGTCACCGGTGCATACTTTAAAAAACGGAAATTGCTGGGTGAAATATCGTCTGCAGGTTATTCTTATTCTTCTTCAATAACCTTGTATAGAGACAGAAAACTTCAAAAAAACTGGATTTGGTTTCAGGACTGCTTGGAGTTTGTTGGAAACTATTTCTCCTGACATCCTCCACAATTTTCATGGACACTTGAAGAGGAAGGTCAAGATTCTTTAGTTGTTTAAAGCTCTCTGCAATCCTGGTACTCTAAGATTACACACCTGTGATAGTTTCTATATGACAGGAAATTACCTAATTGCTTTATTAAGTAACCCCTCACATGCCAAGGTTTACCGCTCGGCTGCTGCGTCCCCCACCTCTGCCCACTGCAGGCGTCATGATTAGGGTACTGGAGGGTGGGACATGGTCAGCCCGCCGAGGACTCCCGGCCGGTTATGCGGCCTTCACAACCTGGGGTCGCTAGTTCTTTATCATGTATCTACTCAATTGGCCCCTCAGAGACCTAACGAGGCGGAGTGCACCTCGTGCCACATCTCCCAAGGAGGGAAAAATCCCCACGCCGGTACCGACTCCGTAGCGCAGTGGTATTGCGCCTGCCTCGAACCCGGGTTCTCTGAGCCAGAGGCAGGCGCGCTACCACTGCTCTACGGAGGCGGTCCTATTTATTTTACTACTCACTGAGAAATAAAATAAAATTAATAATATCTTTAATTTTTAACGGTTTCCTAGATATGCACAAATTTGTTATATTTTAAAATTATATTTAATATATGTAGTATTACAAAGAATATGTAAAAATATGCCAAATAAAACGATTCTATTACCGTATCAGAAGTATAAAAAGCCCATTTTTTTCATTTTAGTGGCTTACGACTAAGAGAATAGGATATTATATCTAATTACATTTGAGTCCGGGCCCTAGCCATAGGTCTGGTTAATTTTCTTCAAATCAAAAAGCGTTGCTCAAACTTCTCTTCTCATCAGAGACTTCTCATAAGAATAGCGTGTGTTATTAAGGGAGTAAAGAGTAGGACTCAGCCATCCTCTTTAACACTGCGTTTGTATTGAGATTTGGTAGCTCTGAAGCACTTTAAGTCTCCGTTAGATGCCGTTATGGCAGTGTATCTATGAAAACCACAAATCCGCAGTTTTTTTCTGATTGCTTTAATATTTATCATATACTCAAAGCATAAAGTACCTATATAGTGTACATAAAATTTTAATGAGCTAAATCAAACTGTTATTAAAATATTCATTTTTTGTTTCTAGTTAATTACTCTTTCATACATTCAAATGAAATGTTCCTTTGGTTCTATGCTTTATTGCATAGTTACCAAATATTTAATTTGACAAATTTTTGTGAAGGAAATCCTAATGTTAATTATTTTAAGAGAAAAATTGCACAAACTCTATTGACTTTTTAAAGTTTTTGAATATCAGTTATGGAAAATAATTTCAGCTGAACCATTTAATATTTTCAGCTAGTGCAATTACTAAATCCATAACTTTTAAAGCTCTCCTGAAACTTTCAAGCTAATTGGCCATAAGCGGTGGTCCAAGGAGTATTTTGAATAGAGAGAAATACTAAAAGAAAAGAAAGTCATAAAACTGAGTTTGAAGTTCAACTCAAGTGCTTTACCTAAATGCAGGACTGAAGTAGCCATTTATGGCTTTAAAATTGTTGACATTACAAAAGCCAACTATGGGGTGTGAAAGAACATATGAAAAGCTAACAAAAATTAAAATAATAAAACTCGCAAATGCCTTTTTGTTAAGACTTCAGATAAATTCCTTATATCGCTCAAAATCAATAGCACAAACACAATTGGAAAATTTCACTTCAAATCCAAAATCATTCAAGGACAATGGCAGCATACTCAGAATTTCAAGTTCTTTCGGCTGCTTAGGTGTGGTTTGTCATCCTTATCATATATGTATATCCAACTTCAAATTGACTAGTAATCTATTCATATTAGTGTTACGGTAAATGTGGTAATAAGTTAGATATGCTTTTATACGATATTTTATTACACAAATTCAAAATGTTTGTAGCAGGAAGATTTGTAATATTCATAAACTTGTGAATAAGATTGCATTTAGTATACAATTGTGCTACGTGCAGATACGTTACTGTTAGTATTGAACTCTTGTGAAATCTGGTAACTGAATAAGTTAATTCGGTAGTGGCTCTCGGCATTTAGCAGTCATTAGTTAACAATCCAATTGGTTAATTCACTAGTATGAACCCTCTCTATTTCTCTTCAAACGCTTTAAAAATCAATAAATATCACATTTACTCAACGGATTTAAATTTTGCCAAAAGCAGCTAGCTCACTGTAACCGACTTCTTGCAGTTCCCCATAACTTCTGCATTTATGCATATAGAATTACCAGAAAACAATAATGCGGCTTTGAAGCAAGCTACTCTCTTTTGGGGATTCAATTCTCAACCTAAAAGCTGGAAATAATTGCAACAGAAACTCCAACAGAAATTGCAACAGTAATTTAAATGAGTATTCCCAGTACCCAATAATGGCAACCGTTTACATTTCTTAACGATTAAATTAATTTGTAAAATATCGTGACACCGCGCGCGGCGCAAAACAAAGGACTGTTGGGGCTAATATACTTTGTGCTTCATACCAGGTCGGCGAACAAACGAAGGCGTTTAAAGGTCAGGCTGTTTAGCGCGACTGTTTCTGTGTACTTGACTAACAACAATCAGAGCGCCGAAACAAAAAGGGTTTTCTCCAGAGCCTTTGAGAAAGATTTGCCTACGTCATCGCCTGCGTGTTTGAAGGAGTTCGCAAAAGGTCCGTGTGACGACATCCCCTCTATATAAGGAAGCGAGGAAACAGCAGAGAGAGAGAGAGTTACAGACATGAGTCTGTCAGTGTATCAGTGAGTGCGAGACATCTGTGTGTATATGTGTGTGGTACGTCGCGGAGAGGTAAAGAAGATTTAACGAGCGTCCAGTGATTGTATCGTCGGAGTTAAAGTATGAGAGACAGAGAAAGTGAAGAAAGACACAGAAAGGACTGAGTCAAGGTTACGAAAAGTAAACAGATGTGAGTTGTGATATCATGGAAGACTGCAGACTGTGTTAACGACAAGAAGAAAACTATGCATTTGTGGAAAATCTTAGAAGACAATAAGTGATAGAAATGTAACTGAACTGAATTTTGTAATTTTCTCAAAATATACAAGTGGATCATTTAGTTGTATCGTCTAAAGTAACAGGCGTTGGCTTTGGAGAATAAGGTTTGTTGTCTAAACCCCAGATAGGTCGGCAACGTCTATGTTTTAGTTGTGCAGCAACTAATAATAATAATACTTTTAACGTCGATCGGAACTTCTCGCCTTTAGAATAGGTCGTTCCGCTAGGTTCTCCTCATTTACCTGCAACAGAGAAGTAGCAGATACATAAAGTCTTTACATATCGAATCTGCGGTGTTACCATTACATTATTTTCGCTGCTCACTTTCGTTTATTTGTATTTACCTTCCACACACTAATTTTGTCCATCTGGGTGAGTTAGTCGGATAGGCGCTGATCTATTGAACCTAAGGTAGTGGGTTCAAACCAGGCCCAGAGCAATGATTTTTAAGTGTGCTTAAAAACAGCAATCCACGGCAGTACATTTACTGGCATGTAAAGAAACTCCTACAGAACGAAATTTCGACACACCGGTGGCGCTGTTATGATCCTGGCAATTGACAGCGTCTTTAACAAATAAAATGATTTGAATTGACACATTATTTTTACAAAGGCTCATTTTTTCTATCTATGCAAATAAACATTTACAGAAGTTGTTTCAATATATATTTCACTCGAAGTGTAAGAGATATTAGGAGTGATAGCGAGATTTTTAAAAGACGAGTTGTCTTGGTGGCTTTGAAATTCCACTCTTCGTCTAATATCATAAGAATGTGCTGAATAGGCAATTACTGCAGAGGTATAAATATCGAAACAAATAGGAATGAGTATCCCAGAAAATGTTAATGCCAGAAAAATATTATTTGACAGAAATTGTGTTTTAACGTGATCTACAGTTTCCATATCGTAACATTTTATGTGATTTATCACTTTAGTAAATAATAAGAATATTTATTATTTAGAGATTTGGACACTGTCACACATCCATTATAAAGGGGCCCTAATGACCAAGTTGTCGACGGGCCCTTAAACCCAATACACTCACTCACTCACTCACTCCATTATAAATAATAACGATTGTCACCTTTTAAGCTCTGTCTTCTGTTTGCTTAAGTGTTACATCATGGCCATCTATGTATGTTGCTTGGAATGTGGAAAAGAAAAATGATTTCACTTTGTTTCTACAGGCAATCTCTATGGTGTACAGCAACTATTTCATACTCCATAGTATTGTCAAAGAAAGATTTTTAAACCCTTTTCAGTAGGTTAGTAATTTACATATTGAAATTAGGAGGTACTTCATAGCCCATGTCCACCACAAAGAATAGGACATTTCAATTTTGAAAGAATTATCAAAACCCTTTGAGTGGCTTCTAGAATACCCTACATGCAGGTATAAATGTCTGACTATTATTTTAGTCTATATACCGAGTGTTAATGAACTACACATAAATATTTTTAGAGAACATAGAGATGCCTTAAACAGGTAATTTGAAATAGATTTCTTGTAGCGTTTATCATCCGATTTTATTACATATGGCACCGCAGGCGGTGACACTGACGATACATGGAATGAAGATGGAGCACCGGTGGAGTGAGATGGCGGGGGAAACCGGATCGAACCCAGACCACTTTGGTGAGAGATAGGAGATTAAAATCTTATTTGTTCAAATTTTGAAGCGACGACTGTAAGTTTCTAAAGTGCTAGAGCGCCACTGGCAAATACCAACCATTCGAGAGCGCAACACACGAAAACGAAGTGACCTCTCTGGCATTAACATTCGTGTTGCGTTCCAGCCCCATCCAATATTGTTTTATTCTTCTTTTTCAGCATATTAATAATTTTAGGTCTGGGCTTTAAATTATGTTTCAATTTATGCATTTTTATTTCAACATATCAGTGCAATTAATTGCAATTCTCGTTAACACAAAGTTTAATCCTGCTTACTACATTCATAACTATACTTCAAAATGGGAAGTGGTTTAAAGGGTGAAGGAAGTATAAAAAACATAAAATCATCTAAGACTTCATGTAATTTAATATAAAGTGCTCGAAATGGTGACCTGAATTTTCATGGCAAAATTGACAGTGGGAAAGGAACGATTATCGTACCCTATACAAGATTTCAGGTGTGAGCCGAACCAAGGAAACGATAGTAGTGTTAATGGTCTTCTTTGTATGGAACAAAAGTGACAACATTGCTTTACCGTTAAGAATCAAGCCTCTAGAGCAATTAAACAGACGTTTCTGTAGTAGTCTACATGACGCAGGAAGGCAGCTAATGTTGTTCCGTGTGGCATTGTCAAGTGATTAGTTCAAGATTTAAGAGATAATTGTGGTATTAAACCTTGAAAACGCTGATAATGAACTGCTGAAAATCGATATTTCTATATTTGGATAGCAGTTTTAAGGAGATTCTAAGAATTTTTCAGCGAGATTTGCTTTATCGCCGACTTATCAGCATCTGATTCCACCATATAACTGCGTTATGTTTAGCCGCAGACCATACGTTGCCCATCTCAAGTTACTTGTATTAGTCACATCTACAGTATCTCAAGTTATTTCGGTGTAGTTCATGAACATCCTGTGTGTATAAGTTCAGTCTTCACCAACTTATTTCGGTGCAGTTCATGGAAACCCTGTGTGTATAATTATGGATTCGAAGTGCACCAGCTTCCACAAAAGAATTAAATATGTGTGTTGCAAATTGATGAAAAATGTGTGTCGGTGTTTCCATTGATTCACGTAGAAGCCCACTTACGGAGTTTAACAGTAGCGGATGTTAGCAGCAGCTCGAGGTGTGTAAAGAAGACAGAATTTACTGAACGAGGTACAGCGAACTTCATCGCACGGTAATTCACTTTGCGCTAATCCCGCTTTAAAGCGTACCATGTATAATGTTGCAGGAAGAGATGGTTAATGGCTGGACAACGTAAGTAGATAGAAACAGGAACATCAAACTTATTTCGGGAGCCTGCTCTTCCACGCGCTTGTTTCCTCTTCCCTCCTGTCTCTTTTTCCGGCCCCGACTCACTCTCGTGCTCCCTTTTTGGACGAAACCTTCACTTCGATTGTTTTTCTTTAGGGTAAATAGCGGTCTGCAGCAAATCAAACCAAGACAAATGCACAAAAGTGGAAGTGGCTCGCTTGGTTAAGGCGTCGGTCCTAACTACCTGCATTTAGAAACACTTAGTTGATACCGAGATTTTACCGGAAATTGATATTCTGAAGGCCCCCCCCCCCCGTGTGTGTGTGTGTGTGTGTGTGTGTGTGTGTGTGTGTGTGTGTGTGTGTGTGTGTGTGTGTGTCTAAAGCATAACCCGAGAAGGAAATTATAAAAATCATACTCGATATTTAGGTTCAGTATCTTCCAAATATGTGACGAAACATTTCAAGAAATTCCACCACCCTAGAGCACCCTTTATATTCAAGATTTTTCGATTTTCTCAGAAATCGCTCTAACAATTTCGATTAAAATTCCCTATGTTAAAGAAATTTACATTATAAATCAAATGCGTAACCTGAATTTTCTGAAAATATTGTTCAAAGTCTATTCATTTGGAAATAATTTTAATAAATAGTACACAAGAGGTAGAGAAAATCGCATTGAAAAAAAAACAAACAAACGGACAAAACAAAAACAAAAACAAAAACAAAAAAAAACCGAAAAGAACAAAACAGAAAACTAAATCTCTTTAAAAGTATTTCAAATAACTTTTGTGTGGAATTAGTAATTTCTAAGATATACGTTGTAATTGATTTGAATTGTGCAACACTTTGTCTTTTTCACAAAATCCTGTAGCTATTCAGTCGTTTCTCGCAATCTCATGGAAAAAATATCGAATTTCTAAGCCAGCATATAGCAACTAGGTTTAAAACATCTACTATCTATTTGACTTCCTCAATTCTCCTTGTCCCTTCAGTGAAATGTATAATCAAACTATTTCTGCGAGGGTTTATCTCGATTAGCATGAAGTTCGAATAGAAAGAAAAGTAAGCTTTCGTAATAATAGTTTGTGGAAGCTGTCTATGAACAAATAAACAATGATGAGTAGAAAAAATCATAAGTAAGCAATACATCAGATATTGAGTTATTTCTCCTTAAGATCACATAAGTTTAGATATAACTTGGGTGTGTTTAGTGTCCTAGATCATTCCTTTCTATGAGGTATTTTCCGTAGAGCTACTTGCATTGGCTTACTATTCAACCACAAAATGTGATTTTATTCATGTATCATTCGTTGCATTTAAGGATGGACGAATAATTTATTAACAACTGGTATTCAGTAATCATCGAATTAGAAACGTATTTCAGACACACCCTGCTACTGGCAGCATTTTAGTAATATTATTACAAAGGTTTATTGAGCGAGTCACACCAAAATAATCACACCAGATTGAAAAGCTCATCGTCCTTCAACATTTCCATGAGCAAATTTATTTTGAATTGCTTAAAACAAAGAAATTTAATGAATTTAGCAGTTACTAAGAATGAATTGGTTTAACATGACATTTACTTGAGCCCCAGAAAATATGCTCTCCAAAGAAAACCCTAACTCAATAAATGTGACTATTTGAAACTAAAACCATAATTTCTTACCATGGGGTCACTTTTCCTGCATACAAGAAGTATTTGAGGAAGACTCCTCACCAACAAATGTCACTCGTAACTGCGGCATGAATTTCTCTACATATCACTAATCAGAAGTATTCGTAGTAAATTGTGTTATTTATAAAAAGCTCTTATTCGTCTATCAATATGGTTGAACTGTATAAATATTTGCCTAAAGAGGAGTTCAGGTTACCTGTTACCTACATGTAATACGTAGAAATAAAATTCAATTGTTTATACCATATATCAGTTTTTTAGCGACAAGATGTGGAAAAAAGAAGAATCTTCAATTTGCAAATATTTGCGACTATATGACGAGATTAGGAGAACAAACACATAAGAGTGAATACTTCCGTAGCAGCTAATGTTTTCAACTAACTTATCCTTCACAAATTGTTTATCTTAATAACCTCTATATATTTTACCTGTAGTAGACTCATAGCTATCTCTTATTTCCCAGTAGTATTTTATAAAATTAATTATGAATGACGATCATTTCATAGGCTGTCGAGGAAAATTCAAGATGTGTTTCTTCGAAGTGTCAGCATCTCAGATTTACGGCTTTTAATAAAAATCCTCTGAAATAGTTTGCTAAAGTACAAAAATGCATGTATAAGATTGCTTTTCATATGGTAATATTCTTTCTTCAGAAATCCTCATCTAACATTGTTAAATAGCAACTACCTATATGAAAGTATTTCATGTTATAGACCCAGGGCCATACAGGGGGCTTAGACTTGAGAAACAACAGATGGTGTTATAACTCTTGGCTATGTAGGTATATGTGCCATATTTTAAAGTTGATTTTATTACACTTTGTTACGAAACAGATCACATTCACCCCCACATTCATACTTCCAGACTTTGCGAAGGGTGAGAAATGATTGTAATTAAAGAAAATTTCCTCCACCCCAGCCGAGAATTGAATCCTCTGGATTGAAAGGACAGGATTTTTTCTTTCTTTTGCTTACGCGGTGGAATTTTGATTTCAAACATTTTAGTCGAGTGCAATACTTTCTCTACCTTAAGTAACCAAGTGACAGAGACAGTAAAAGTAAAATTCATCACCGTAAACATATATGAACAAGAGTTTGCAAGAGAGACTTTCTAGTATTGCCTAAAGATACAGCCATAGAAAAAATGATTGAGCGCATTAGGGGAGCACACATTTTAAGTCCCACGTCATGTTGCAGCGCCGTTTACACAAGTCAATATTTCCAACATGCATCTGAGTCTGGTAGCCCCTGTTTCATATGTTATCGTCTGTTGGACACACAGATAACCTGTATGTTGAATCACCATTCGCATTTGTATTTACGAGTATGTATACAAATGCAAGTGGTGATTCAAGACACTGCCTATTTGTGTGTCTGACAGACGATCACATGTGAAACAGAGACTATCAATAAACTCAGTTGTTTGTTGGAAATATCGAGTTTTGTAAACCGCGCTGCAAAGCGACGTGGAACTTAGAAATATTCTGCTCTCCTAATGCAATCATTTTTTTCCATGGCTGTACATGACGTGCAAGGGAATCGAGAGTTCGTTAAACACATCACTACTGAGGAGAAACATCTTCACTCATATAACAATGGTGGTTTAAAAATTGTTGGCTAACAACAAAGTGGTTACTAATATTAAAGAAACGGATAGCACACATAATTCTGTAGAATATGGTGGAAAGAAAAAAGGTTCCGGGAATGAAAGTGTAACATTCCCAAATTAGCTCTAAACTACATCGAGCAGTCCAGGGAAAAACGTTTCATCCTCTACAACTAGCCCAAAATGGGACACCATGGCAATAAACCATAGTAATGTGAGTGCACCTAACGAGGAGCTGTGCAAATCTAACGGTCCCTTTCCCCGCCCTAATTCATCCAATAGTTTCGTTCCTGGAGCAATAAGCGGCGGATATCAGAAGCACGGATCTCTAAGGCTATTAGCGGTACTAGCATGTTACGGCCAGCCAACAGGCATAACGTTATGAGGAAGTGGGATAGAGTGGTACAACAGGAATATTTTATGCCCCACGTCACAACAACATGGCCCGGAGACATCACCTGTTGATGCGATCACATAACTTTACGCATTTCACAAGGTAATAACAAAAATTAATTTTCCAGTGCAACACTAATTAATTCTTATTAATACCGAACGACCTTATATATCAATTAAGCAAGCGGTATGTAATATTCTTCATCAGATATTCAGAATTTCTCCCATCGGATTACATACATTCCGTAAATCTCTAAAGTTATCCCAATTACGACATATTTATACTCTTAAGAGTCAACTCGAAACACTAACTAGACATTGTTCAAATACAAACGGCAGAGATGAAAGCCGAAATTTAGCCCCATATATGAATGAATATTCCTGAACACGCGTGTCACCGACCTCCAACTCTTCCAAGATTAACTCCACTGTAAGGGAGTGAAAATGCTTGTGTACAGCAATTGTTCCAAAGGTGAAAAGCCCACGATATGACATAAGATCAGGACTGGGAGCTCCCGGAATAGGGTGAGCAACCCTAAACGTTTTTACATATCTTACACATATCGCATTTTAGTCAAAATTGTTAGAGCCATTTTAGAGCAAACCAACACTTTTGAACAATTTTCTTTAATTTTTTTCCTTTTTCTTTTATTTCTTATTTCAATTGTTATAAGGAGTGTGAGATATTCCAAGTGCTATATTTATTAAAATTATAGATAAACGCTTAATGAGAAAGCAACAAGTGCTTTGGTCATTATTATTCTCATAATAAAGGCTTGCAACTTGGAATATCTCACACTCCTTATAACAATTGAAGAAATCAACTATAGCTTGTAAACTGACAGAAAAATGAACGATAAATACGGTATATTTACAGTACCCAGAGCAATGGTGAATGCTACAAAATATGGGAGATCTATTATTACATAAATGTCCAACCAACTCTTGTGGAATAATATGGTAGTTGCGTACAGCAGTGTTCCACCATTGGATTAGAAGGTTGCTTGTGTGTTGTAACCAGCAAACGAGAAGAGTCCCCGATGTCCTTGAAAGGAGTGATCCTCCATGATGTGCCTGAACATTAAAATAAAGTAAATTGAAGTGTGACAACATAATGTTGTAATATGAAGCTGTTATCTTTGTTGTTTTTTTAAGAAAGTAATACACAATACTGATGGCTCAATTTACATATGCGATGCGTCCCTTACACGTTTGTCCTCTTCAAAAGTTTGTTTCCCTCAGAAACCAAGATATCATTCTATGCGTCTCTCTATACGTCAAATAATTGGAATCGTACTGATGGGACACTGTACGGATATGGTTGAACTTGCCGGGACAAGCTTGAACCCGTAGGAAATCCGATCTCAACCTACTGACATCTAGACAATTGGCAAGTGATTTTTATTAGATGGATGTACTTTAATTACTATGCCAAATTATTCCGATGATTCCAGTTATTCGTTAATCACACAAAACTGTCAATTATTTACGCTCAAATTTGATTTAAGTTTAATTTGAAGAGTTTAAAACGTTTAAAGCGAGTATTACTCTCCCTTTGGCAATAATTTTCCTATTTTCAGCATGACTAAATTACGAACCCCATACTGCTGAAGAGTTATAGGAGGTTCAATGAGCAGATTGCATAAGTCAAGAAAGTAACTGTTCCAAACTGATCCTTACTTTGCGTGCTTTCAGTTTGTTGTTTGTTGATACCCTATGTTAAAAGCTCCATCTCTCTCTAGGGAGAGACGCGTGGTAATCAATAACGAATGACATGTTTTAATGTGGTAACTTCATTGTTGAGACCGTTCTAGGCATGTTGCGCTACCAAAGTTTCTAGCCGCATAAATGGATTTCTCTACTTTACAATATTATAAATTACAGGCTTGCTGTTGGTAACACAAAAGAAAGAATGTTATCCAAGGGCTTATCTTTACAGTAAATATTGACATATTTCTCTCTTTACCTACTGTGACACTAATTTACAAAATTTTCGTTTTAAGTCTTCAGAAAGTCTTTCTATGTAAATACATAAAACAACTCTCTTTTTCACATTATATTTTAGGGGCGGTCAATTTCAAGAGTTTCTCCTTTTAATTCGCTGTTACATCCTAAAGTGTTACATCAAATCTTCATTCCGGGTATAGATTTGAAAGGGTTGACGCATTTTGGATATGAATCATATTGTATTTTTCCAAATTATCATTCCTCGTTTGTTAAGATACACTACACATAGGTTGTGATGAAAAATGCCTCAAATTGTCCAATCCATGTTCAGATTCAAAATGGAAAATTGTTTCTCTAGAGCTGATAACAAAAGCTTTCGAGTCTTTCTGAAGGATAATACTTCTTAAGGACATATTTCGAAATCACTTGACATACGGAAACAACACAAAATGTGCTCGTATAATACATAACATTCTGAATGCAGTTTCGTACAGCTTGCTGATGAGAACGAGCAGTCGTTTGCTGTCTGCTTCCATTGTGCTCAATAGCAAAAACAGTCACAGGTGAAACACTATCGTGAATGTTGTGCATAGTGGAAATCCAAAGGTTCGTGTTAATTTTAGTTACCTAATAGTGCATCACTTCTTCGTAATGCATTGAAACAATTGAAGGTAGACCTTCGTTCACTGTGTAAAATTATATATGCATTAGGTGAACAGCTTAAAAGAGTTGTGGATATTTTTGTCGTCCTCTAGAGAAGCAACAGTGTAGCAGAAGGTTACTATGTGGTGCTGTCCTAGTAGTTATAAGGCAGACAGATTTTATTGGATTTTCGATGAATTCAGAATTTATTTTCTTCTTCACATTAAATAAAATATTAAATGCCTATGTTCGACATTACAGAGAAAGCAGTGTTTCCATTGCTTCCCAAGAATAAACGCCGTTACTTCCAAACAAACAGAAATATTGTGTCTGTGATAACTACAAGAATCTTCGTCATCTAAGCATAAACTATAATCATTTTGCGTACCATTTCTTTTGACATGCCCACAAATACACTCCAAAAGTATATTCATAAATGTCGTTACCGTTTTAAGTCAAAGGGAAAGAAAAAACAACTGCAATAGAGGGGGAAGTAAGAAAACTGGGTTTATCAACCTTTAGCTTTTGTTTTCTACCCATTGCCGCCAATCCAGAGGGGATTGCCTTGCATCTTTCCTTTTGATTCTACAAATATTTTGATTTCTTTTGTTGTTATTGCAGTTTATTAATGGTTTATTTCGATGTATGTCTGTGTGCATGTCTTTGACATTCCTCAAGGAGAGACTTGCCCTCCTTCCTTTGTATTGAGAAACGACGTTGAAGCATGTCAGGAGTTTTTAATTCTCCCCACGGACAAAGATGGGGAGCGACGGGTGGAAGGCGGCAGTGCAGAGAGTAGGGAAAAAAAAGAGAAGAAAATTGAAAATTGCTGAGACAGCCTCAGAAGCAAGAAAGCAGAAACAGGAAAGAAGAATAGGAAGATAGAAAAAAAAGTCTGCACAAGAAATAATACTTCTCGGGATGCTGTTCTTGTCGCTCTCTGAAGCTATCTCTGTTATACTTCCTACAGGAAATAGAAATGGAGAGGAAAGGGAAGGGATAGCCAGAAGAAGAGAAGAGAGAAGAAAAGGGACAGGATGACGGCGTGTTTTAGAAAGCCGAGAAGATAAAAGTAAATTCCTTCTCCAGAAAACGTCGGGGGCAGCCCAGCACAGCGAATGGGGAGGAAGAGTTTGTCCAGTAACAGGTTGGTTAGGGGGTAGGGGGATGCATTTGGACTTTATATACTTACTCCTTCTTTCGTTCTTTCTTACTTTCCTTTCTCCCGCACATAGACCTCTGGGCATATACCATTCTATCGATCCGTAATAAATCAAGCGAATGTTTATCTTTGCAACATTACTTCTGAATATTATATAGCTATACAATAAAACTGTCAACACTTGACATAAAAGTTAATATCGCTAAGGTCGGGGATACTACACACCTTAAACAATTTACTAATATAACGAAGACAAAACAAAGTTATTTTGTAATTTTTCGTTCATATGCATATAGAAATACACACACGAAGGCATACTAATACTCGTACTTCATTAGATTTTCAGTCTTCCTGTATTACTTTTCTTTCTATCTTTCATTCTTTCTATCTTTCTTTCTATCCTTCTTTCTATCTTTCTTTCTATATTTCTTTCTATCTTTCTTTCTATCTTTCTTTCTTTCTATCTTTCTTTCTATCTTTCTTTCTATCTTTCTTTCTTTCTATCTTTCTTTCTTTCTATCTTTCTTTCTATTTTTCTTTCTTTCTATTTTTCTTTCTTTCTTTCTTTCTTTCTATCTTTCTTTCTTTCTTTCTTTCTATCTATCTTTCTTTCTATCTTTTTTTCTATCTTTCTTTCTACCTTTCTTTCTATCTTTCTTTCTATCTTTCTTTCTATCTCTCTTTCTTTCTCTCTTTCTTTCTTTCTATCTTCTTTTTTTCTATCTATCTTTCTATCTTTCTTTCTTTCTATCTTTCTTTCTTTCTATCTTTCTTTCTATCTTTTCTCTATCTTTCTTTCTTTCTTTCTTTCTATCTTTCTATCTTTCTATCTTTCTATCTTTCTATCTTTCTATCTTTCTATCTTTCTATCTTTCTATCTTTCTATCTTTCTATCTTTCTATCTTTCTATCTCTCTATCTCTCTATCTTTCTATCTTTCTATCTTTCTATCTTTCTATCTTTCTATCTTTCTACCTTTCTACCTTTCTACCTTTCTACCTTTCTACCTTTCTACCCTTCTACCCTTCTATCCTTCTATCCTTCTATCCTTCTATCCTTCTCTCCTTCTTTCCTTCTTTCCTTCTTTCCTTCTTTCCTTCTTTCCTTCTTTCCTTCTTTCCTTCTTTCCTTCTTTCCTTCTTTCCTTCTTTCCTTCTTTCCTTCTTTCCTTCTTTCCTTCTTTCCTTCCTTCTTTCCTTCCTTCCTTCTTTCCTTCTTTCCTTCTTTCCTTCTTTCCTTCTTTCCTTCTTTCCTTCTTTCCTTCATTCTTTCCTTCTTTCCTTCTTTCTTTCTTTCTTTCTTTCTTTCTTTCCTTCTTTCTTTCTTTCTTTCTTTCTTTCTTTCTTTCCTTCTTTCCTTCTTTCTTTCTTTCTTTCTTTCTTTCTTTCTTTCTTTCTTTCTTTCTTTCTTTCTTTCTTTCTTTCTCTCTCTCTCTCTTTCTTTCTTTCTTTCTTTCTTTCTTTCTTTCTTTCTTTCTTTCTTTCTTTCCTTTCTTTCTTTCTTTCCTTTCTTTCTTTCTTTTCCTTCTTTCTATGCTCTATCCATGACATAGAGAAACCATGCTCTACGCATGACATAGAGAGAAAGCATGCTCTATCATTGGCATAGAGAGAAACAATGCTCTGTGGAGGGTATAGAGAGAAATCATGCTCTATCAACGACATAGAGGGAAACCATGCTCTATCCATGACATAGAGGGAAACCATGCTCTATCCATGACTTCAGAGAAACAATGCTCTATGAATGACATAAAGAGAAACCATGCTCTATCAATGACATAGAGGGAAACCATGCTCTATCAATGACATAGAGGGAAACCATGATCTATCCATGACATAGAGGGAAACCATGCTCTATCCATGACATAGAGGGGAACCATGCTCTATCAATGACATAGAGGGAAACCATGCTCTATCCATGACATAAAGGGAAACCATGCTCTATCCATGACATAGAGAGAAACTATGCTCTATCAATGACTTCAGAGAAACCATGCTCTATCAATGACATAGAGGGAAACCATGCTCTCTCCATGACATAGAGAGAAACCATGCTCTATCCATGACATAGAGGGAAACCATGCTCTATCCATGACATAGAGGGAAACCATGCTCTATCCATGACATAGAGAGAAACCATGCTCTATCCATGACACAGAGGAAACCATGCTTTATCCATGACATAGAGGAAACCATGCTCTATCCATGACATAGAGAGAAACCATGCTCTATCCATGACATAGAGAGAAACCATGCTCTATCCATGACATAGAGAGAAAACATGCTCTATCCATGACATAGAGGGAAACCATGCTCTATCCATGACATAGAGAGAAACCATGCTCTATCCATGACATAGAGGAAACCATGCTCTATCCATGACATAGAGGAAACCATGCTCCATCCATGACATAGAGAGAAACCATGCTCTATCCATGACATAGAGGAAACCATGCTCTATCCATGACATAGAGAGAAACCATGCTCTATCCATGACATAGAGAGAAACCATGCTCTATCCATGACATAGAGGAAACCATGCTCTATCCATGACATAGAGAGAAACCATGCTCTATCCATGACATAGAGAGAAACCATGCTCTATCCATGACATAGAGAGAAACCATGCTCTATCCATGACATAGAGGGAAACCATGCTCTATCCATGACATAGAGAGAAACCATGCTCTATCCATGACATAGAGGAAACCATGCTCTATACATGACATAGAGGAAACCATGCTCTATACATGACATAGAGAGAAACCATGCTCTATCCATGACATAGAGGAAACCATGCTCTATCCATGACATAGAGAGAAACCATGCTCTATCCATGACATAGAGAGAAACCATGCTCTATCCATGACATAGAGGAAACCATGGTCTATCCATGACATAGAGGAAACCATGCTCTATCCATGACATAGAGAGAAACCATGGTCTATCCATGACATAGAGGAAACCATGCTCTATCCATGACATAGAGAGAAACCATGCTCTATCCATGACATAGAGAGAAACTATGCTCTATCCATGACATAGAGGAAACCATGCTCTATCCATGACATAGAGGAAACCATGCTCTATCCATGACATAGAGAGAAACCATGCTCTATCCATGACATAGAGAGAAACCATGCTCTATCCATGACATAGAGGAAACCATGCTCTATCCATGACATAGAGAGAAACCATGCTCTATCCATGACATAGAGGAAACCATGCTCTGTCCATGACATAGAGAGAAACCATGCTCTATCCATGACATAGAGGAAACCATGCTCTATCCATGACATAGAGAGAAACCATGCTGTATCCATGACATAGAGGAAACCATGCTCTATCCATGACATAGAGGAAACCATGCTCCATCCATGACATAGAGAGAAACCATGCTCTATCCATGACATAGAGGAAACCATGCTCTATCCATGACATAGAGAGAAACCATGCTCTATCCATGACATAGAGAGAAACCATGCTCTATCCATGACATAGAGGAAACCATGCTCTATCCATGACATAGAGAGAAACCATGCTCTATCCATGACATAGAGAGAAACCATGCTCTATCCATGACATAGAGAGAAACCATGCTCTATCCATGACATAGAGGGAAACCATGCTCTATCCATGACATAGAGAGAAACCATGCTCTATCCATGACATAGAGGAAACCATGCTCTATACATGACATAGAGGAAACCATGCTCTATACATGACATAGAGAGAAACCATGCTCTATCCATGACATAGAGGAAACCATGCTCTATCCATGACATAGAGAGAAACCATGCTCTATCCATGACATAGAGAGAAACCATGCTCTATCCATGACATAGAGGAAACCATGGTCTATCCATGACATAGAGGAAACCATGCTCTATCCATGACATAGAGAGAAACCATGGTCTATCCATGACATAGAGGAAACCATGCTTTATCCATGACATAGAGAGAAACCATGCTCTATCCATGACATAGAGAGAAACTATGCTCTATCCATGACATAGAGGATACCATGCTCTATCCATGACATAGAGGAAACCATGCTCTATCCATGACATAGAGAGAAACCATGCTCTATCCATGACATAGAGAGAAACCATGCTCTATCCATGACATAGAGGAAACCATGCTCTATCCATGACATAGAGAGAAACCATGCTCTATCCATGACATAGAGGAAACCATGCTCTGTCCATGACATAGAGAGAAACCATGCTCTATCCATGACATAGAGGAAACCATGCTCTATCCATGACATAGAGAGAAACCATGCTGTATCCATGACATAGAGAGAAACCATGCTCTATCCATGACATAGAGAGAAACCATGCTCTATCCATGACATAGAGAGAAACCATGCTCTATCCATGACATAGAGAGAAACCATGCTCTATCCATGACATAGAGGGAAACCATGTTCTATCCATGACATAGAGGAAACCATGCTCTATCCATGACATAGAGAGAAACCGTGCTCTATCCATGACATAGAGAGAAACCATGCTCTATCCATGACATAGAGAGAAACCATGCTCTATCCATGACATAGAGGAAACCATGCTCTATCCATGACATAGAGGGAAACCATGCTCTAATCATGACATAGAGAGAAACCATGCTCTATCCTTGACATAGAGGGAAACCATACTGTTGAAACCATTCTCTATCCATGACATAGAGAGAAACCATGCTCTATCCATGACATAGAGGGAAACCATACTGTTGAAACCATGCTCTATCCATGACATAGAGATAAACCATGCTCTATCCATGACATAGAGAGATACCATGCTCTATCCTTGACATAGAGAGAAACCATGTTCTATCCATGACATAGAGGGAAACCATGCTCTATCCATGACATAGAGGGAAACCATGCTCTATCCATGACTTGAGAGAAACAATGCTCTATGAATGACATAAAGAGAAACCATGCTCTATCAATGACATAGAGGGAAACCATGCTCTATCAATGACATAGAGGGAAACCATGATCAATCCATGACATAGAGGGAAACCATGCTCTATCCATGACATAGAGGGGAACCATGCTCTATCAATGACATAGAGGGAAACCATGCTCTATCCATGACATAAAGGGAAACCATGCTCTATCCATGACATAGAGAGAAACTATGCTCTATCAATGACTTCAGAGAAACCATGCTCTATCAATGACATAGAGGGAAACCATGCTCTCTCCATGACATAGAGAGAAACCATGCTCTATCCTTGACATAGAGGGAAACCATACTGTTGAAACCATTCTCTATCCATGACATAGAGAGAAACCATGCTCTATCCATGACATAGAGGGAAACCATACTGTTGAAACCATGCTCTATCCATGACATAGAGATAAACCATGCTCTATCCATGACATAGAGAGATACCATGCTCTATCCTTGACATAGAGAGAAACCATGCTCTATCCATGACATAGAGGGAAACCATGCTCTATCCATGACATAGAGGGAAACCATGCTCTATCCATGACTTCAGAGAAACAATGCTCTATGAATGACATAAAGAGAAACCATGCTCTATCAATGACATAGAGGGAAACCATGCTCTATCAATGACATAGAGGGAAACCATGATCTATCCATGACATAGAGGGAAACCATGCTCTATGCATGACATAGAGGGGAACCATGCTCTATCAATGACATAGAGGGAAACCATGCTCTATCCATGACATAAAGGGAAACCATGCTCTATCCATGACATAGAGAGAAACTATGCTCTATCAATGACTTCAGAGAAACCATGCTCTATCAATGACATAGAGGGAAACCATGCTCTCTCCATGACATAGAGAGAAACCATGATCTATCCATGACATAGAGGGAAACCATGCTCTATCCATGACATAGAGGGAAACCATGCTCTATCCATGACATAGAGAGAAACCATGCTCTATCCATGACACAGAGGAAACCTTGCTTTATCCATGACATAGAGGAAACCATGCTCTATCCATGACATAGAGAGAAACCATGCTCTATCCATGACATAGAGAGAAACCATGCTCTATCCATGACATAGAGAGAAACCATGCTCTATCCATGACATAGAGAGAAAACATGCTCTATCCATGACATAGAGGGAAACCATGCTCTATCCATGACATAGAGAGAAACCATGCTCTATCCATGACATAGAGAGAAACCATGCTCTATCCATGACATAGAGAGAAACCATGCTCTATCCATGACATAGAGGGAAACCATGCTCTATCCATGACATAGAGAGAAACCATGCTCTATCCATGACATAGAGGAAACCATGCTCTATACATGACATAGAGGAAACCATGCTCTATCCATGACATAGAGAGAAACCATGCTCTATCCATGACATAGAGGAAACCATGCTCTATCCTTGACATAGAGAGAAACCATGCTCTATCCATGACATGGAGAGAAACCATGCTCTATCCATGACATAGAGGAAACCATGCTCTATCCATGACATAGAGAGAAACCATGCTCTATCCATGACATAGAGAGAAACCATGCTCTATCCATGACATAGAGGAAACCATGCTCTATCCATGACATAGAGGAAACCATGCTCTATCCATGACATAGAGAGAAATCATGCTCTATCCATGACATAGAGAGAAACCATGCTCTATCCATGACATAGAGGAAACCATGCTCTATCCATGACATAGAGAGAAACCGTGCTCTATCCATGACATAGAGGAAACCATGCTCTGTCCATGACATAGAGAGAAACCATGCTCTATCCATGACATAGAGGAAACCATGCTCTATCCATGACATAGAGAGAAACCATGCTGTATCCATGACATAGAGAGAAACCATGCTCTATCCATTACATAGAGAGAAACCATGCTCTATCCATGACATAGAGAGAAACCATGCTCTATCCATGACATAGAGAGAAACCATGCTCTATCCATGACATAGGGAGAAACCATGCTCTATCCATGACATAAAGAGAAACCATGCTCTATCCATGACATAGAGGAAACCATGCTCTATCCATGACATAGAGGGAAACCATGCTCTAATCATGACATAGAGAGAAACCATGCTCTATCCTTGACATAGAGGGAAACCGTACTGTTGAAACCATGCTCTATCCATGACATAGAGAGAAACCATGCTCTATCCATGACATAGAGGGAAACCATACTGTTGAAACCATGCTCTATCCATGACATAGAGAGAAACCATGCTCTATCCATGACATAGAGAGATACTATGCTCTATCCTTGACATAGAGAGAAACCATGCTCTATCCATGACATAGAGGGAAACCATGCTCTATCCATGTCATAGAGAGAAACCATACTGTTGAAACCATGCTCTATCCATGACATAGAGAGAAACCATGCTCTATCCATGACATAGAGGGAAACCATGCTCTATCCATGTCATAGAGAGAAACCATACTGTTGAAACCATGCTCTATCCATGCCATCGGCCGCGCCGTAGCAGACTGGTTAGACCATCTGCTTCTCACCAAAGCGGCCTGGGTTTTTTTCTAGGCAATCGCATGTAAGATTTGTGGTGGACGAAGCGGCGCTGGGGCGGATTTCCTCCGAGTTCTCCGGCTCCCCCGCCATCTCATTCCACCGGTGCTCTATCTTCATTCCATGTATCATCAGTGTCACCACCTGCGGTGCCGTATGTAGTAAAAGTGGGTGTTAAAAAACACTGCACTACATCCATGACATCGCGAAAGCCTGTTGAAAGGGACCACTTCAAAAAAGAAAGTATCGAACGTATCTAACAAATAAAAGTGTATAATTTGGAAATAACTGAAACAAATGTTGTCTCGAAGAGGTTCATGTGGTCTAATTAGTATGTATTCTCGACCCTTTTAGGTTTAGAAATTATACAAAGATATACAAAAGTTGTACCGAATTAAGAGTACTTTACAGGATATTCGCAGAAAATGTAAGATGCATTATATTAGCCATTTAATATTTTAAGCAAAAGGAATGTTAATCAAAATCGTCATAGAAATGTTTGAGAAAACAAAAATTAGACGAACCTTTCCCATATAACTTTTCCCACATGACTTTTCTTGAAAATCGTGTTGTGTTCGTGAAAGACACTTCACTAAAATCTTCCGTGCCTATGTGACACAATCAAAATCGTTACAGCTAATTTTGAGATAACCAAACGTATCAGAAATATTTTTCTATATAAGGGGCTGTTTAATGTTTAGGGGGTTGCTTGGTGTTCTTCTGCCGCATTTCTGGAAGAGACTGAACTTGTGAAGTTTTGCATTTTCCCAACATTTCGTTTTATGTTGTATACATGTTCACAGGGAGACAGGGAGCCAGGAATACAGACACACAGTCATGCAAGAAAATGTAACAGCACTCGCCGGCACACACACACACATACATACACACTCCCCTGAGGGCATCAACATGTTCGTTTGCTTTTCTGATTCAGGGGTCCTTGAGTTCTCCACGTCAATTCTTTTGGGTGCAGTGTAATAGATATGTTCTCTAGGTACTGCAGGTACGTTCTATAGAAAGTAAAATGAACCTTAAAATGAGTGAGTGAATTTCGATTTGAGTACTTTGCCAATACGGAAATAATGAATGCAGAATGAACCGCTGTGGTAAATGAGATTGAAATAATATTGAGAAAAATACAAGTACATGAATTTGGGAATATGCATATGTACCATGAATGTATGGAGTACAAAGTCCATACCAAGATGTCCTTTTTCCTAAGATTTTGTTTATTACATGCTTCTTTTAGATATTTTACAAGTATAAGGAGTAACTAAATTAGAAAATTACAATAACACTTGGATTACATTCATAGTGTGGCACATGAGATGTTTACAATGATGATTGTACAAACCTCTTGAATGCTCGTAAATGGTTTGTTGCAAGTTCTTGATTGGTCTTGGCCAATTACTCCTGTTACTATTTATGGCTTTGATGCTTTTTGTCCTGACATTTATGGATTAAATGATTAATTATCTGCGGTGCTCTTCTACACGTACATGATGGATTGTCTATTATGTGGAATCGGTGAGGATATGAGTTTGTTTTTCCATGGCCTGTAACCATTGCTGTGAATTAGCAGTATTTTTAAAATTAGTACTGGTTATTCATTTTGAATCGGCTATAATTAAGAAGATAACGTTTCAATTAGGTTTTTATCAGGATGTTCGGAGTGGACCACATTCATAAGGCAGATAACTGCAGTAGAACGGGCATGAGTATGTTCTTCCACTGGAGTCTCTGTGACACACTGCAGTTCGACGAATGGACCATATCTAACCCAGCTTTACTCACTATTGCCTGCATCCTGACGTTCCTGATATCACTCCTTTTTGAAGCTTTGCAAACTTATAAGCTTCGACTCAGCACAGATAATTTTGCTATAAAGACGGTGCTACACGTGACAAACAAAGTTGTTGGTTATGGTGTAATGTTGATTGTGAAGACGTACCATGCTGCTCTCTTCCTCGCGGCTGTCATGGAAAGAATGATCGGCTACTTCTTGCTTGCAAGGTCACGACACGCTAGTTCCATCTTTACTGAGGTCTTGTGAACGAATTACTGCAATATTTCTAGAGCGTACACCTAGTAAGCCATTGCCCTTGAAAATAAAATGTTATTTTTGTTACAGAAGAAAACACACAGGTGGCAACGACGGAGATAAATAGCAGAACGTTATACACTTCCAAATAGTACCGTTTAAAGTGCTTTTACCATATATTTCATTTAAATTGTGGTTTAATTTAGTTCTTTATCCAGTGATACTGCTGTGATATTAGGATTACCGGGGATTGACTGATTTCCGCGTTTGGTATTTGTGTTCGTATCCTCCAAAGAATTGCTAGTTTAAGGGCTAAGGGAGGCCTTGATTTACGTCTGATACATATAGCTGGCTCTGTCTAAATCAAATTGTTGCAAGACTGAAATATCACGTTCATTAAGGACTGCTTTGTCAAAGCTTTGGGGGCCAAGTTTTTAAGGTTATTGTGAATATTGAGGTTCATTTTCGTTGATTTATAACACCGTAATACTGTTCTGTGTGTGATAAGAGCTCTTCATAGCGGGCAGTATAGATTCATGTTTCGAAAGTACTTTGGGAAGCTTGATGAAGATGGCAGAAGAAAGCAAGAATTTGCGTCTCGATTTGAAGGAAAATAGTGAATGCCGTAAGTGTTTTGAGGGATGTTAATTCTAAGCAGAAGAACGAAGTATCCGAGAAGGATAAGGAACTACATGGATTTCGTGGTGAGATGAAACAAGTAACGGACCAGCTAGCTGCATGCGAGGAGTCACTTCCCGGCTTCCCGGGACAATCAACGCGGACTACTTCAGGTTAACTTTTGATCTGGTGTGCTCCCAGCGTCGGGGAAGAGAAGCTACGTCAATGTCGCTGGTGGTAATTATGAATCTAAAGCACTCAAATTATAGTGAAGTCTAAGTGTAACCAGAGAGTGGGGTACATGAAGACACTGATTAAAACGCAAGTGAATCCTGTGAAAGTAAGAGTAAACTCCTTTAAGGCACTCCGGAATGGACAACTACTCTGTATGTCTGTGTCTCTTCGTGTTTCTGTACCACTGTCTTTGCGTGTCTGTGTGTATGTCTCTATGTGTCCGTGTCTCTTCGTGCCTGTGTGTGTGTGTGTGTGTGTGTGTGTGTGTGTGTGTGTGTGTGTGTGTGTGTGTGTGTGTGTGTGTGTGTGTCTGTCTGTACTTCCATGTGCCTGTGTGTGTCTATGTGTCTTGTGTGTGTCTCTGTATCTCCATGTGTCTGCGTGTCTGTGCATTCTGTGTGTATCTGTGTGTCTGTGTCTCTGTATCTCCATGTGTCTGCGTGTCTGTGCATTCTGTGTGTATCTGTGTGTCTGTGTCTCTGTGTGTCTGTGTCTGTGTGTGTGTGTGTGTGTGTGTGTGTGCGTCTGCGTGTCTCTGAGTGCATGTCTCTGCATCTCCGTATGTCTGTGTATGTCTGTGTATGTGTGCAGTCGTCTCCTTAGTGTAGTGGTAGTGCTGCTGCTTACCAAGCCGGAAATCCGGGTTCGAATCCCGGTTCCGGCATGGGGATTTTCTTCCGTAGCGGCCTCTGGTCGTGAAGTCCGCAAATAGTGGTCGGGAGAGACCGGAACTCTCACCATGTCCCACCCTCCGGTACTGCACCGCACTCATGATGCCTGCGCTGGGCAGAGATGAGGCACGCGTAGGCTGGATGAGAGGCCTTGGTCTACATTCTTATTACTCGACCTTTAGTGATAACATGTCCAGCATTCCAAAAGTGGTATTGAATGTCTTTGTACCTATCGTACGAATATTTAATGAATAGGTTGTCCCCTCCCCCCCCCCCAAAAAAAGGTAAGCGAACATACTTGTGATTAATTACTTTTTGTTATAAATTAGTGTTAAATGTATGTTTGCCTGCTAAACATACAGTCATGAGTGCAAGGCTGTGAGCAAGCTGCAATCAGTAAGCACCAGTTCCCCAGCCCAGGGGTAAGGCGTGTTTCGTTACACTACAGTAACTAACCGAGAGAGATGGCTCCACGGCCGGCCTACCTGACCCATGGGTTTCTTTAGGGGTTTTCCGGGGTAGTTAGGTGAATGTGTGGTAGGTTACATTAATCCCCCGAATTTCCTCTCACTCTATTTCACTTCACTAAACATTTCATTCATTCTTTCATCTGAGTAACTCCGCCCACTGTCACGAAAGTCGGACTTCGTATCGTGTTCCCAACGAGGCCCTTGAGAGATGGAGGGGCCCCTGTAGTCGGCTCTCTGCACGAACCGGCGGGGGACTGGTGTACTGGCTGGTGTTGGGGAGTTTACAGCTGGAAAAATCTAGGGTACCCAACCCTCTACTGTACCTACTCTCCTGTGGTCTGGCCGCCTTCTGTCTTCTCTGGCCTCACCCCACCCTCCTGGGGGCGCCCCTTCGTGGCACAGGCACAACAGATCTCTGAGGTAGTCAAAGTGCCAAAGGTCCCCTCTGTGTCTGTTCTACTCCTTCGCCTACTCCTACCATAGTAGGTCAGATACTGTGGAACCGTGTAGTCAATGAAGCAAATTATGGTCAGTACGTATTTGGATGGTGTCGAAAATCAATATTGCATCTACTACAAAAAATGTAATATTGGATGGATAGTCTCTGTGACCTGATGGTTAGCATGCTACCTTCAATTCCAAAGGTACCGGCTTCAATTCCGGGCTTCACGATGGGAATTTTTCTTGAGCCAAGATAATTTGCCATCCTTCCTAGAGTGTGGAAGTATGAACCGGAAAGTGTGTATGTTTATAGATAAATGTTTAACCAAACGCTAAACAAAGAACGTCAAGGAAAATCCGGAAAAGTAACGCTAATTCGTAGCACTGAACCACCCACCTGTGTTAGTGAGTACTTCACTCGTGTTTCCCATTACACTTACAGTGTAAGAGCAACCTAAAGATTCAGTTAATAAATTGAGTAGGGTTAAGGTTTAAGGGCCTGCCGGCGCTAGGACATTTTCCAACAAACACTATAGTCCAAAACTACATTTTTTCTGTTTTGCCTTTTGTCATCGTTTCGAGTATGAATTGCATAGAAACAGTGTATTATCTCTTGAACTTTAATCATTTTCGCAGAAACAACCATAGTCATATATTGTTTCACAAGAGCCATTGTGCGCTTGTTAGGTCTCTCATTATTAGAGATCTTAGAATCAAAAACATAAATGTTTGGCATAACTTGGGAAAAAGTAGCCGATGTGGTTCTCCGTGGTCCAGGGGTACCACACTGGCCTCTGGTTCCCGGGGTCGCGGGTTTAAACCCTGTGGAGGGTGATGGATTTTTTTCCGGCATTGCCTCCTTCGAAAGGAAGGTAAGCCAGGCCGCGCCTTGGCTGAGTGGTTAGACCATTCGCTTCTCACCAAAGCGGTCCCAGGCAACCGCATGTGGGATTAGTGGTGGACAAAGCCGCGCAGGAGCGGGTTTCCTACGGGTTCTCCAGTTTGCCCCACCATCTCATTTCACCAGTGCTCCATCTTCATTCCAGGTATCATCAGTGTCACTGCCTGCGGTGCCGTATGTAGTAAAAGTGGGCGTTAAACGCTACCCAAACAAAAGTAAGTCGTTGGTCCCGTGTCGTAGATTTACGGTAGGTAGAAAACCTCAAAGCCTGATACAGAGGTCTGAGCAAAATTAAGCAGTCTCATTCCCAATATAGAATGGGACACTGAGAACCACAGGAGTTAAATAGCGTTCAGAAATAAAATTCAATTTCAATTTTAAAAAGTGCAGAACGATTCCATTTGCCTTTCACCTAAATTAGACACAAAAGAAAACATTAGATGAATCACTTGCTAGTGTGTGTGTGTGTGTGTGTGTGTGTGTGTGTGTGTGTGCGCGCGCGCGTGTTTGTGTTGTGTTTTATTTTACTTTCTTTACTACGTATAGTGAGTAGGGGAAGTATTGTTTAGCACCCAAAAATTGATATCGATATTTTACCGGAAATAGGTATATATTTTGGCGAACGTGAACCCCTCCCTATAGAAAAAGCATTTTCAGGAATAGGTCTATGTGTCGTGTTTGTGTAAGTGCGTACCTGTAAAAAACGAAAAAACTGTTAAAAGCCAAACTTGGTATTTAAGTTCAGCATCTTCCGAAGATGCGTCACAAAGATTTTCAAGAAAATCCCCTTATCCCGAACTACCCTTTAAATGGAAAATTTTTTAAAAAGTTCGATTTTCTCATAAATGGATCCAACAACTTTGATTATACCACATGTTTAAGGTATCTTCATGACAAATGAAGTGCATAATTTGAGATTTCTGGGAATAGTCTCTGTCGTTCTCTTCATTCTGGAGACTTGCATAACTGGTAAACCGTAAGAGATAGATAAAATCTTACTGCACAGAAAACATTTCTCGTTAAAACACATAATTGATGTCAAATATATTTCTTTTTTGTGGAGATAACTACCTTCGAGATGTTCCTTGTTGTTTGTTTGCATTTTCAATCGCTTATTGTGGTCATAAAGGAAGTTGTTACTCCTCTTTCCCTCCCTCGCTCTCTTGCTCTCTATCTCTCTTTTACATCCTAGAATGCAAATGAAAGATTTGGCTACCGCTTAACTCTACTGTATTCTCTGATTCTTACTGTACGTACAAGGAAATGCGTAATAAAATCATTTTGACAAAGGTTTATCTCGATTAACATTTTCTCCACTAATATGAAGTAGACAGAAGATTAAGTGCTTTTAGGAATAGGTTGTGTACAGGAGTGAGTAGAGGAAGTCTTGTGATCGTACACATCAGATTTTCTTTATTTATGTAACCTATTAATGGCAGACGAGAATCAGATCTATTTTCGTCACCCCCTAACACTTCATTTACATATTCAAAAAGGCAAAGATTCCACCTTCAGTGCAAGGATTTTTAGCAGACATGACTATGGATTGAAGTACATCTCAAAAACATGTCTTTCACTCAAAGTGCCTACCACTTTTCTAACTTTGACTATACCGGGTGGAAGACATTGCTTTGGGTATACGTTAATTAGGACTCTACATGATGAGTGTAACTAATATACCTCATGAGTCTAACAAAATATTTCCAATACAATTATTGTCAATAAAGAGCCACTTCGCCCCCAAAAAATTGTGTGAAACATTTGGAGCCATCTAGCTTCTTGACGAATGGATATAAATTATTATTTCACTAACTGTCACGCAAGCACTGTGTGAACAATACTGTAATGCACTTCTACCTTAATGTGAATGAATTTAGTTACAGTTTAATGTTAAAATGCATGCAAAGTTTAATTTCTAAGAGCGATTTGGCAACGTCACATTAACATTAAATTGTGTCTAAATTCATTAGAATTTAAGTAAAAATACATTACAGCATTGTTTACACAATGCTTTTGCAACAGTTAGTGAAATAAAAGACCATTTATATTAATTCCTCAAGAAGCTAGATGGCTCCAAATACTCCAAATATTTGACACAAATTATTTTTTCAGCAAAACGGTGTTTTACTGACCATAATTGTATTAGACATATTTTGTTAGACTCATAAAGTTGACGTATGGCCAAAGCAGTACCTTTCACACTGTACACAGCTGATTTTTATTCAGTTATTCAGCGAATTTTCTATCACATGGTACCAATCTCAAGAACCGTTTTTGTCGGTCTGGGTGGCTCAGTTGGTTAGACGCTGGCCAACTATTCCCAAGGTCGCGGGTTCAAACCCGGCCCAGGCTGATGGTTTTTAAGTGTGCTTAAAAACGACAGCTCCATGTCAGTAGATTTACTGACATGTAAAAGAACTCCTGCGGGACAAAATTCCGGCACACCGGCGACGCTGATGTGATCCTGGCAATTGACAGCGTCGTTAAACAACAAAATAATTTAATTTAATTCAAGAACCGTTGCATATGGTAGCATTACTACACCACGTACATTACGAAAAATATTCAAAATATGAAATTTTGAATTGCAAAAAATTCTGATGCGAAAACGGATTTTAGTTTTGCAATGAGTGTGAAAATGTAATTCAGAAACTCTCATTCATTTAAAAAAATGAATAAATAAAAGTAAACGAAATCCATGGAGAACGGTGTTATCTCACAATAGCGCTACTGTTGTTTACACTGTACTGGGCGAGAGCGCTACTTATCTTATATATTTAAACGAACAATTTTTCCATATAAATACATATATTCCGCGCAGCTTGGAAAAGGCTCAAACTTTGTATTCAAATAGGGTTTTACTTTTTAAGCTTATCTATATGGGTGTAATTCCTGAAAAAAAACGCGATTTTACACGTAACAGTCACAATTACTCTAAACCTAATTTTGGCCATAATTTATCTGTTTATGTTCCAACTTAAATAAACAAGCCAGGATATTAAAGGTCTCGTCATGGCAACGGTTCAAACATTTAGGATGAAAGTTTATATTTAGTTCACATTTTGCTTTTCAAGTTATTGTAAATAAGCATCTCCCTCCCCCCCAAAGAAAAATAATAACAGGATTAAAGAAAAGAGAAGTCGAGCGAGTCTCGGTCGGCCAGTTACTGTCTGTGTATCTCTCCACGTGTTCAACGCCTACCTCTGCAAGCGTGGGCCATAGAAGCTGCCTAACAATATACATCACCATCCCCCGAATATTCTCACTACGGGCATAGAAACACTCAGGGGGATTTTGAAGTTTCCGTATATAACCTATGTTTTGATTTGGGAATACCATTCCAATTTAAATGCTGCGAACTCCCTCGAGTTATCAAATATAGAGAAAACGCAATCCACAGGAAAGCGTATAACATTTATTTCGCTTCTTAGCATGGATATTGCCGTGCATACATTCCTGCTTAAATAGTAAAGTACCTGGGCGACGGAAAATTGCTCGGCGTTTGTCGTCCCTGTTGTTGTCAGATAAAACTAAAAGGCAAAACGTTAAGTAAATAATAATTTTTGTCGCAATTTTTAAGAGTTACTTCCGAGATACAACAGATATAGAAATACATACAAATATTTCGTAAACACCATCATTTCAGCTGAAAACGTCTATTGCTGAACGCAGGCCTGACCCATAGATATCCACCTAGTTTAAGGTTTTCGTCGGGCATTTGTTCTATTATGGAGATCAGTTCTGTGGTGCTGCGATTGACTCCAGGGCGTTAACACGTCGGCCAAGGTCCTTCATATTTCCGCCGAGTTCTTCCATGGCTTACTTAACCCCTGCCAGTCGCACTTTAGTATTCTCCGATAGATCTATCATAATTAGGGCTAGGAAGTTCATGCATTTGCATGTTTCTTCATAGGGGTTAAAAATGTATGCTTTTACATAATGTGCACGAATTACGAAATTTTCAGTTATTTGGACATGATTTTATGGTGCATATAACTGCATATTTTCTTGTTTTTTGATAAATGCATATTATTTCAATACTTGAAGCCGAAAATGTGAACGCCATAATTGTGGATATAATACTGCATTACATGGCGGAATTAGATAATCCGAAAATGTTAAAATCGTTACATATATAAAGTTACAGGACCCGGGAGATTAGTTGTGACTAAAATTGTCAAAAGACACGAAAAGGTACAGACAAGTCATTAGGGGCGAGCTCCAGGTAGTCAGCCTGATAAACAGTAATACCGGTTTTCCTGGAAATCGCTCAGCGCCGGTGTGAGCCGGAAAACAAGGGATGGTCGATTCTTCGAAACCCTGTTGCTAATTAGGAAGTGAAAGGTACAGAGAGCGTCATAACGCACAGACACTTGCCTGCGAGAACCCGGAGAGAAAGGGTCGTTGAGAGTTGCCTCCAGAACCCGGCGGGTCGCTACACTCGTCGCCCATATCTTCAGTCACGGGACTTGTATTCCGGATCCTCAAGTGTGAGAAGACATTATAGTTAATATTAAGGATTTTCTGTCTTAGTAGAGACACGGTAACGACTCAACTAATTTAATAACGATCGGCAAATCTCACGCTTTCTTATTTTGGTGAGAATAAAAGTGTTTCGACGAAGTTCTGGTTTTATTCGCAAACATCCACGCATACCCTGAGATTAAAGTCGCAAGCCAGAGCAGTCGGAGTAGAAGACCAGAAAGCAGCAGTCGGCGGAGGAGAGCAGAGGAGTGACGATTCGACATCATATGCCGCACAACGTGGAGACGATTCCACATCATACTATAGCCCCTATGTTGCATATTTTAATGATTTTATGGCTTTTTATAATTTTTTTCTATCTGGATTATATTTTTAATATTGGCAGTACTGCACAAGATGACGCAATTCACGAAGATTTCAATATGATTGCCCCAATATTGCATATTTTAATGATGTTTATGCTTTTTTTATTTTTTCATGTGTATAATATTTTTCAAATTGGTAGCATTTCTGAGACAATGGTTCTTTCCCATTGGTAGATAGATTTGTGTCCAGTACGAAGATAAGTTTTGTTAAATCTCCTAAAAATAAAGTTTTTAGATCAACAGTACCTAATATCCTACTTCCTCCTGCACCAGTGTTAACTCGATGGGGAACATGGTCTATGCAGTTTTATATTATGCTGAACACATAGAAATAGCCAAAGAGGTTATTAATTCATTGGACTTGAAAGATGCTTCATCAACAGAAGCAGTGCAAAATATTCTGTCAGGCACTGGGTTAAAAGAGGACCGTGGTTTCATATCTGCCCATTTTTCTTTATTACCAACAGCCTTAACGGCATTGGAAGCTGTAGGATCTCCTTTGCATGAATCACTGTCTTTGAAAAAAACAATACGTGATCTAAGTTCGGTTCCTGGTGTCATAGGACAAAAAGTGAAAGAGAAAGTGAATTATGTAATTTCAAAAAATTCTGGTTATAAACAGATGTGCGCTATTCGAGACATCATCAAAAGAAAACCACGTCTCACCAAGAGACTTGACTCTCTGTATAAGAATAGAGGAAGTCACGTGAGTGCAACACATTTGATTTTTACTTTCTCTACTGGTAAGTAGGGGAAGTATTATATTCTACCCAAAAATTCGATGTAGAGATTTCACCGGAAATATATGTTTTGAGAACCCCTGAATCCAAAAATAAATCATTTTTAGAAAAAGGTCCGTGTGTGTGTCTGTGTCTGTGGACAACATAGCTCAAAAAAGAAAAGTCGCTTAAAAACCAAAGTTGGTATTTACGTTTAGTGTCTTTCAAGGATGTGACAAAGAGTCTGAAGAAAATAGCTCCACCCTGAACTACCCTTTACGTGGAACATTTTTCGAAAATTTTGATTTTCTTGGAAATGGCTCCAACGATTTTGATTAAGATGCCATATGTTTGAGATATTTTTATGACAAATGAAATGTATATCTTGAATTTTCTGGCTATAGTCCCTGTAGTCGTATTTACTCTGGACGACTTTTGCATAACTGGTAAACCGTTAGAGATACACCAAATCATACAATACCAAAAATGTAGATCTTGCTAAAATACACAATTTATGCCTCAATAAATTTTCTTGTAGGGTGAAACATTCGGAGATATTCCTTGTTATGTGTGTGAGTTTCGGAAAACAAAACTTTCGTGAAATGGAACATCGTTGTTCATTTTTTTATATGTTAAGCATGCAAAGAGAACGGAATCTCAAAGCTTTAAAAGATTTGGCTATCGCACAAAGCAACCTTATTCAGATTCAGATTTGTTTATTAAACAATTGTGTCTGGTGCTGGTACAACTGGCCCAGCTTACAGACTAACATCATTTTTATATACAATTATTTGATTTGCATGCTATATATAGAGTGGTTTTTCTATGAAACCCATACAATGGCCGTCTTTGGGCCACCGAGAACAGTTCCCTCTTGTAATGTCTTGGTTTTTTTTTTATGCTTGTGGTTCTATCACAGACGTACAGCCACCTTATACACCGTGGCCCAGTGAGTTTTATGCTTGTGGTTTTATCACAGACGTATAGTCACCTCATACAGTGCTTCAAGTTGTAGCAAAGGTGTTCGTGCATAAATAAATAATAAATAAAAACTGGAATTTGGGTTGGTAAAACCAAACCCAGGCAGTTTAGGGTTTATCCCTCTTCAGCCTAGTATTTTAAAAATTTTTTGTCTTGTTACGTGCATGGAGAATCTTTCAGCGTGTACGTAAGGCAGATTGTTGTATATATTATGATGTGTAAATATGCTTCTTGTTGTCATTATCATATTTATTTTTTATATATTTTTATGCATATTTGTTTTAAACTTCTTATACATTTTTTTATATATGTAATTTTTATTTTTTTTTTTGTGTTTTCTTTTATATATATTGTTTTTCTGTTTTGTTAAATTTCTGCTTTTTTTTTTTTTTCTGTATATACATATAATTTTTATGCATATTTACATATTTACAATATTAAGTGTAAGTGTGTTTGTCAAGGCCCGGGTCACACAACATGCCGCCGTCTCTGCTTCTGCCCTCAGACGTTTTGTTTGATTCGTGTTTTTTTCTGTTTTTTTTTTTATTTTTATTTTTTTATTTATTTATTTATTTATTTATTTTTTTTTTTGGTTTATTCGCTTGTCAGCTCAGCTTTGCACTTTTTATACTATTTGTGGTTCTTGTTCTGTTGTTTCGGGTGGGGGGGGGGGAATAATGATTATTAGATGTTTACTAATGCTTGAAGATATTGTTCTACTTGTTGTTTCTGTTGCTCTTGATGTTTGTCATAAATGTGAATTAATGTTTGTAGGAGTGGTGGATTTTCTAGGTGTTCGTGCTAGGCCGGCCGCTGTTATATAGTAACGCAATTTCAGTGTAGTATCCGTGAGAGTTTAGAAAGTTCACTTCTTATCAATTACGCACATGTTTTTACACCAGTTTTCCATCATAGGTTAACACTAATATTTTTAAAACCTTTGATGATAAATCTGATGCGTCACATTAACATTAGCTCCTTTATCCTGTTTACTTTGTCTACTACGCATAGTAAGTAGGGGAGGTATTGTATTCCACCTGAATATTCGGTACCGTAATTTCACCAGAAATACAGTTTTTCACAACCGCTAAAACAAAACAAGCATTTTTCAAAAAAAAAACAAAAAACTCTGCGTGTGTGAGTGTGGGGGGGGGGGGGGGGTATGTGTCTGGGTGTGTGTGTGTGTGTGTGTATGTTTGTGTGTGTGTACTCGCGGCTGTTGGTCTTTCTGAGAACAAATTAACTCAAAAGTGAAACGATTAATAATAAACTTGGTACTTAAAATCGATTTCTTCCAACAATGCGACACAAAATTTTTCCACAATGTTGTGTTTTCTCAAAAATGGCTCTAACGGTTTTGATTAAATAACCATACGTTTAAGATATTTTCATAGCAGATGAAATTTGTCTTTGAACTATAGGAAATAGCCTCTGAAGTCCTCTTCATTATTGATTACTTTTGCGTACCTGCTAAAGTGTTAGATATACACAAAGTCTTACTTGGTAAAAGTGTAGATACCTGTAAAGCCCAAAGTATATGTCAAATGCATTGTTATTGGTATTTTTTTGAATTTTTAAATATCTATACTTGTCTGAAATGAGAGGTTGTTATTCGTTTTCTCCTCCAGGACATGTAAAGAGAACCGAATTTCAAAGCCAACACATAGAGGCCAGCTCTTTTCAGGTTTCGCTACCACTTAAGCCTACTGTATTTCGAGATTCTTATGACCTACGACGATAAAATCATTTGCCTATCCAGACTGGCGTGAATAACAGAGCGGGGTGGCTCAGGCGGCAACGTATATGGCCCGCCTTCGGGAGGTCGCTGGTTCGATCCTATTGGTCGACCTTCATGATCCATGGGTTTTATCGGAAGTTTCCACGGGTCGTCAGTCGATGGGTGACGGCGACGTGTGGCGGATTGCCAGACGACTCAGAAACCGAGGTGGGTCCCACACCTCCCCAATCCATGGCACCCAAGGCCTGGCCTACGAACCCCAAGCCAAAGCAAATGGGTTCGCTCAATACCTGGAGAGACCCATGCGGCCAAGAGATGACCCGCAGGACCTAGACTTCTCCGACCATGTCCGTAGGGAGGTACGTCGATATCTCCGACGCCCTCTTGAAGACGCGGATCGGCTCCCTATCGTCAAACCCAGTGAAGTCCAGGGCTTACTCCGACGCCTCAACCACAAAAAGACCGCGGGGCCTGACGGGATATCACCTGTCATGCTCCGCCAACTTCCTTTCAAGGCCGTACTCTACCTGACTAAGGTCTTCGATATGTGTGTCGCCCTCCGCCACTTCCCACGAGAGAGGAAAGAGGCCCGGGTGATTTGCATACTGAAGCCAGGGAAAGACTCGGTTCATCCTGCCAACTACCGATCCATTAGCCTCCTACCCGCACTCTCGAAAGTATTCGAGAGGCTAATACTCGCCCGCTTGTCCCCAACCTTAGGGGACATTCAAGCCATCCCACCTCATCAGTTTGGGTTCCGGCCTGGCCACTCAACACCCCAGCAGCTACTGCGCGTGGTGGAGGCTGCTGCCCTGGAATACCAGGACAAGGCCTACACCGCCGCGGTCTCTCTGGACTTTGAGAAGGCCTTCTCTACGACCTGGCATGCCGGTCTCCTCCGGAAACACATCCAACCGGAGCTACCCACACGTCTCATACACCTACTACATTCATTCCTTAAACACAGATCCTTTTTGGTCTCAGTGGCGGGGAATAGATCCACATGCGGGCCAATCCGAGACGGAGTCCCCGAAGGTTCTGTTCTATCCCCCACGCTCTTCAGCGTCTACGTGGCCGACCTACCTACAGAGCAGCACGTCAACATAGCCCAGTATGCTGACGACGTGTTGCTCTACACAACAAACAGACACCCTAACAGAACCTTCCTCCCTATACAGCGACACTTCCGCCTCATTCGAGTATGGTGCAGGCGTTGGCGATTGTCCATTAAATCGGAGAAATGCCGTGCCATACTTTTTACTAAGCGCCGATTCCCCGCAAATCTCCCCAAATTCACCTATCTACGAAGAAGGATTGAATGGGTAAACTCCATCTCCTACCTGGGAGTGAAGCTCGATAAGGGCCTTACTTTTCGGGAACACATCAACGACCTGTCAGCTCGGGCCGGCGGGGCAACTGCCTCACTGTACCCAATGCTGCGGTCGGGGATGCCAATTCCCCTGAAGCTACGCCTTTTTCGGGCTCACATAATCCCACTCCTCCTATACGCCTGCGAAATCTGGGGCATGGCCGCAAATTCCCATCTGCTGCGTCTGCAGCGTATACAGAATAGAGGTCTTCGGATAATCTACTCTGCTTAAGTCTAGGTTTGCACAGGTATATACCTACAAGTCGTTATGATATCTGCTAATGTTAGTGTTAGCATACCTGAGGTTATTCGTGCAGGGAGGCCCTAGTTTTCCCGGTCCACCTCGGCATCGCCGAGGGCTTGTAGGGCTCTTTGGTAGGCTGCGGTCTGAAACAGGGAATAAGGAAGGTTTAGTTGTGTGGTGAGAGGGAACAGTCCTCTGTCAATGTTTCATTTAGTCGTGTGGTAGGTTGTTCAAATATTCCTCTACTTCCGTGTTATTTGAAGCTAGATTTCTGTCGAAAAGCGCTAGCGGTCTAGCGTGTTTATAAATTTCCATAGTATAGTTACCTAGATTCGTTACTAAAGGGTTGTGATGTTAATGCAAGTGTTTATATGTATAGTGTGATAGCTTTTTAATGAAGTGCTCTATCGTGTGCATTTTTAGTTCGTCGTGTAATAAGTCCGCTGGTGCAGTGTAGGGCACTTTTGCTACCAGTCATAGTGTTTTATTTTGTAGCCTTTGTAGGCGCATAATATGTGTTTTTGCGGCATAACCCCAAACCGGAGCAGCGTAAGTGAGTATGGGGCGGATAAGCGTCTTATATAATGTTAGTCCCATTTGAGTTTTAGTTGCGAGTTCATGTTTATAAGGGGCTACAGTTGGCCTAATTGAGCGTTCGCTTTTCCCCTATGGAATATATGCTGCTTCCATGTGAGTCCCTGGTCCATTTTAAGCCCTAACCAGGTGACTGTGTTTTTCCACTCAATTTTCTCTCCAAATATGGTGAGTGGTGGAAGCTGGTGTTTTCCTAGTCTATGGTGGACTCTTTTGGTGAATGTGATAGCCTGCGCTTTCTTGGCATTCACCTTATTTCGCCATTTGGTGAACCAATCCTGTAGCTCGTTAAGGGCGTTTTGTAGCCTCCTGTGTATGAACTTGACTTTCCCCGATTGCGCTACAATTGCCACGTCATCTGTATAGATGAATAAGTTCGTGTTGTGTGTTTTCGGAATATCGTTCATTGTTATATTAAAGATAATCGGCCCCAAGATACTTCCTTGTGGGACTGCCGCTTTTATAGGGCGGGGGGGGGGGGGAGAAGAGAGGTGGTTGGTAACTCTGGACTGGAATGTCCGATTGTGTAGATAGTTTGCGATTAGTTTAATTAAAGATTCGTGTATATTTAGTGTTTTGAGCTTCTTGAGTAGGCCCGCGTGACAAACTCTGTCGAACGCGCGTTCTACATCAAGTAGGAGTGCGCCTGTCGATTTTCGGAAGTTGAACCCATGCGTAATGTGTTCTGTGGCTCTCAGTAATTGCCGGGTTGTGGAATGGCGAGCGCGGAATCCGAATTGTTCGTTTATAGTTATGTTTTGTTTGATTAGTTGTGCATTTGGGCGTTTTAGTATTACATTTTCGAGTAGTTTTCCCAGAATGCTTAGTAGACTAATTGGTCTGTAGCTCTGTGGGTTCGAGAGGTCTTTGCCCTTCTTGGGAAAGTGTACGACTATAGCTGACTTCCATCTGTCAGGGTAGTACCCTTTCTCTAGCACATAATTGAAGATTTTGGATAGTAGTTTGATAGCAACTTCGGGTAGGTTAGCTAAGGCTACCGCCGGGATGCTGTCTGGCCCAGGGGCCTTTCGTTTCGGTAAATGTTTAATGAGCCATTTGATTTCGCTGGGACATGTTTTTCTTATTTTATTGTGCGTTATTTGGTCTTTATATTCGTGCGTTTCTTCTTCGGTTTCGGCGATGAATTGTGGGCAAGAGGGAGTGATGTTTGTAGTTAATGTTTCCTGTAGCGCGTCCGCGAGTGCATTTGCTTTTTCTTTATCGGTGGTGGCTATGTTTTGATTAGTATGGAGTGGAGGGATTTGCACTTTATCGCGTGTTAGGCAGCGAGCTACTTTCCACACTGAGTCTCGTTCATAATCGAGATTCTCCAGTGTGTTCTGCCATTGCCTCGAGACGTGATTTGCGAGCCTTTCGCTTACTAGGTTGTTTAAGTATTTCATATACTCGAGGTCTGTTAAGTGCCACGTTTTTGGCCATTTGCGTCTGGCTCTGTTCCTTTCGGCTGTTAGAGAGGCTATGTCTTGTGGGAGTTTAGTTTGATGTTGCCTAGGCTGGCTCATAGGCACAGAGGCAGCTGTGGCTATTTTTATGGCCTTTTCCAATTGGATGACCGGGTCGTTGGTGCTTTCGTTAGTGTTTAATGGGACAGTGGGCAAGTTTTCTGTTATAGTTTGGGCGTTTAATTGGCGGGATTAGAGCTGCATTGCCCTCTAGTGTGATTATGAGGGGCAAATGTTCGGATTACAGCTCATTCATAACTTTGAGATGTGTTCTGCGTGTTAAGTTTTTGGACAGGGCTAGATCTAGCACGTCAGATCTGGCTGTCCTGCAATCCTCTGGAGTGTGGATTAAGAGGTCCACGCGTGGATGATGACGCGGTATCATTTGACTGCGGTTGCATGGATTTTGCTTCTTTTCTTAAAAAAAAAAAACACTACAATGTAAATTGTAAAAAATACATAATTTTGTACAATTCAGAACATGTTTTTACATAGGTTTAATTGGTGACGAACAGTATATCAAGAATATGGCAGAAACAAACCGTTAAAAGCATTTCAAGTAGGCAAAACGTGTCTATGTCCATTATAATGGATACCGGAACTGAAGGGGTTAACGTCCAAATTTGGGCCATGATTGTAAATATCTAATCCAGTATTTACCTTAGCAACTCAGGGAAACCACAAAAACCTCTGGCCCATTACTCTGCATTTTCGTCACCTCTACAGTAGATGTGAATGTTCGATATGGTTATAGATATCAAAGTCTGGGCATTTAGTAATTAATATATCCTTCATCAGTAACGAGGACACAATATGTGCATATGTTCTGCTCTGGGACAGTTGGATGGTGCACAACTCTGCTTCTAAACTACCGGGCAGTTGGCGCTGGGCTATCTGATTTAATTCTCTACGGATAGATGGCAGAACATTCCTACTGCTTGCTATTTTCACTTCTTCTTAGATTTTTAGCCTAACGTCCAAATTTGGGCCATGATTGTAAATATCTAATCCAGTATTCACATTAGCAGCTCAGGGAAACCACGAAAACCTCCGGTTTCGTGAGGTGGTCTCACGTAAAACCAAGAGACGGCTGGCCGAATTAGCCAAATTGGCACAAGAAGGTCACCGTAATCTCGCCCCACCCCAAACACCCCTCCCCGGAAAACGACACGTTCCGCCGATCATCGTGGACTACTTCACAGGGTCTATCGGCTTTTTTAAGCTGGTAATGCCTACACTGTCGAGGGCGTGCATGGTGCGGCGGAGCAGGAGCCGTTTTATCTTCCAGGCAAAATCGGCCGAAGATTATAACTTCCTCCTCTACCACCTTAAGGACAAGGGTATCCCTCACTTTACCTTCGGGTTGGACAGAACCCGCGACGTCCACAGAGTTATCCGCGGTTTTCCGGTGGACACAAACGTCAGGGTGTTAACCCAAGACTGGTTAAACAGCTGACCAGAGCCGCTACAAATGGGCAAGGACCCAGAACACCCCTTCCACTCTTCCTACGTACTGGTGGAGAGAGCCCTCGACCCGAAGGGTAAGAAAATTGATGCCATCACAGGCCTTTGTTACCTCCGGGTTCACATCGAACCATCCAAGGGCTCTAGAGGTCCTCCTCAGTGCCATCGTTGTCTGGGGTTTAACCACTCCAGCCACTTTTGCCATAGGAAACTTCGCTGCCTGAGGTGCGGTGGCGAACATTCAAAAGAGGTCTGCCCGAAATCTCGGGAGGATGTGCCCCATTGCGCCAACTGTACCGTCGCACACGTAGCTTGCTACGGAGGCTGTCCAACAAGGAAGGCCATTTTAGCTGCTAAGAACCCACCACAGGTGGTCCAATCTTCTGCGGCGGTCAGCCACCGGGTAGGCCCTGCCCCGGCAGGACCGACCCAGGATTCAGCGTACGCGGCAGTGACCAGCAGAGCTGCGGGTAGGACTGTGGCGTCGCGAAATAACACCGACACACATCCCAGAGCACAAACACAAGCTCCAGTTACCCAACCAGCTCCCCTTCCACCTAGGTCGGGAAAACGCCGACGCCCTCGGAGGCCTGCTACCGTCTCCGAAGCTCGCGGCGAGCGTGGGGTTCCCACGCCTACCCGCCAGCAGAGGGAGGTCGCGGTCGAAGAGGACCCGGTGCTACCGAGCCCTCCTGTCCAACCACCGCCACAACAAACCACTATCCCTCCCACACCTCAGTTCCAGGACGTACTGGCGTGGTTGCAGCAGTTGTGGCAAAACCATGGTCAGAAGATCTGCGAACTGCTGGTAAGATTCCTCTCTGCCAGCGACCAAGCCAGTAAAATGGCCATAGCCATGGAGGCGCTCGCTCTCCTGACCACCGTCATCCGCACGCCCCAGAATGGCGGATCAGACTAGGTCTCGTACCTCGTTTGGGTTCGCGTTTTGCAACGCGTGTGGCTTGGCCGGTCAGGAGAATGAGCTCCCCCATTTTGCTGGAGCGCATGCCCTAGACCTCATTCTGGTTTCAGAAACAATCTCCATCAGAACGTCACATCCCGACTGCAGGGCTATCACTGTCTCAGATCGGACCGCGTCTCCCGCCGTGGGTCGGCACAGCGATCTTCGTGAAGAACAGTGTGGTCCACAAACCCATCCAGCTCCCTCCACTTCAAACCCTAGAGGCCACGGCCACTTGTGTCCACCTCGGAGGTACTGAAGTCCTGATGGTGTCTGCTTATCACCCACCCCAGAGGCAGTTCTTTCCAAACGACTACGTCTCCATCCTTGCCCTACGTTCTCATGCCATCATTGCCGGGGACTTAAATTCTAAGCATCAGCGCTGGCATAGCGGCCCCCGTGCAGACGCTAGAGGCAACGATATCATCAGAATGGTAGACGCAGACCCTCAACTTAGAGTAGAGGGTCCCTGACAACCTACCCATTACCCGCGAGGTCTAGGGCGGCCATCCGTCATAGACTTTGCAATCATCAAGCACCTTCCATACCATCTATCACTCACATTGGTCAACGAACTTCATTCAGACCATAATCCCGTGTTGGCCATCATTAACACCCAGGTTGCCAGCCATGAGGTCCCGATCCAACATCGGAACGTAGACTAGGACTGCGTCAGAAGTTGCCTGAATGGCTCCATCCCCGCCAACCCCAACATCACAGACATCCCAACCCTAGAGGTTGCGGTCTCTTCCTTCACCTCTGTCGTGAAGCGAACGGTCCAAAACTTCACCATCCACACCCCAGCTCCTCTTCATCCTGATGTCCTGCCTTTAGAGCTTCTTTTGCTCATCCGGCACTCTTCGGCGGCTCGGAGGCGCTACCAGAGGCACCGCACGCCCCATCATCTAGCGGTTCTAAGGCGTTTACGCCACGAGGTTCGTCTCCGTCTACACGAGCACCGAGTGATGGTGACGTGTGGAAGATCCCCAAGCGACTCAGGAACCGAGGAGGGTCACACACCTCACCTATCCAAGGCACCCGAGGCCTGCCCTATGAACCCCAAGCCAAAGCAAATGTGTTTCCTGACTACCTGTAGAGGACTATGCGTCCTAGAGATGATCCACGGGACCTAGACTTCTCCGACCGTGTCCGCCAGGAGGTACGTCGATACCTTCAACGTCCTCATGGGGAGGCGGATCGGCTTCCCATCATCAGGCCAAGTGAGCTTCAGGGCGTACTCCGGCGCCTCGACCGCAAAAAGGCGGCAGGGCCTGACGGGTTAACCCCTGCCATGCTCCGCCACCTACCTTTCAAGGCCGTGCTCCTCCTCACTAAGGTCTTCAATATGTGCCTCACACTTAGTCACTTTCCACGCGACTGGAAGGAGGCCCGGGTGATCTGCATATTAAAACCAGGGAAAGACCCGGTTCATCCTGCCAACTACCGTTCCATAAGTCTCCTGTCTGTGCTCTCGAAAGTACTCGAGAGGTTTATTCTAGTCCGCTTGTCTCCCATTTTAGGGGACATTCAAGCCATCCCTCCCCATCAGTTTGGGTTCCGGCCTGGCCACTCAACATCTCAGCAGTTGCTGCGTGTGGTGGAGGCTGCCGCCCTGTTTTTTCAGGACAAAGCCTATGCCGCCGCGGTTTCTCTAGATGTTGAGAAGGCCTTCTCTACGACCTGGCATGCTGGTCTCCTCCGCAAACTCATCCAACTGGAGCTACCCACACGCCTAATACACCTGCTACACTCATTCCTAAAACATAGATCCTTCGTAGTCGCAGTTGCAGGAACCAAATCCACACGAAGGCCAATCAGAGGCGGAGTCCCTGAAGGTTCTGTATTGTCCCCTACGCTGTTTAGCGTATATGTGGCCGACATTCCATCCGAGCAGCACGTTAACATAGCCCAGTATGCTGACGACGTGCTGCTATACTGTACAAATAAACACACTCGCAGAACCTTTCTCCCCATACAGCGACACCTCCGCCTCATCCAAGAGTGGTGTAGGCGTTGGCGATTGTCCATCAACCCGGAGAAAAGCCGCGCCATACCTTTCACCAAACGCCGCTTTCCCGCCAACTTCCCCACATTCATATACCTTCGTCGAAGGATAGAGTGGGTAGATCCCCTTATCTACCTGGGAGTAAAGCTCGACAAGGGCCTAACTTTTCGGGAACACATCAACGACCTATCAGCGCGGACCAGTGGGGCAATTGCCTCACTGTACCCCATGCTGCGGTCGGGGATGCCAATTCCCTTAAAGTTACGTCTCTTTCGGGCTCTCATTATCCCTATCCTCCTGTACGCCAGCGAAATCTGGGGCATGGCTGTAGACACCCACCTCCTGCGTCTGCAACGTATACAGAATAGAGGTCTTCGTGTAATCTATTCTGTATGCCGTAGATTCCCTACGAGACTACTGCACGAAGCCTCGTCCCTCCCGTACGTGGAGGACGAAATCAGGCGCAGGGCAACCAAATTCTACGATCAGTTTCCACAACATCGGAGCGCCCGAGTTAGGTCCCTTGGGGACTATATCCCTAGAGAACGCACTCTTGTGCGACACCGGACACCGGGTTCAACGCATGGCTTGCGGGCACCCCCGGTAACACAGGAGCTACCCCATCAACAGCGCAAGCTGAGCTCCTTACAGTCCTTCCAAAAGTAGATTGGAAGTCCAAAATTTTTCGCCAAATATCCATATTTGGACCACCCATCAGCAGCGCTCAACGGTAGTTGCACGCTGAAATTAACACCCGATGAGAAGCATAAATTTATGCTACCTCCTAACAATCCATAATCCCCATTCTTCACCAGCCATCCTATAATATCCTAATCCCGTCATACAGTGGTTAAGCCCTACAAAGGGCAGGTACACGAATGACACACCTCGGGCTGTTCTCAGCCTGCCATCTGGTATTAGTAGTAGTAGGAGCGATGTGAATATCAGACATTTGCTCTGCATTTTCGTCACTTCTACAGTAGATGTGAATGTTCGATATGGTTATAGATATCAAAGTCTGGGCATTTAGTAATTAATATATACTTTGATCATCAATGATAACTCTTCTACTATATTTTCTTCCTTTAATTCGAAACCCTGACTTTGATATCTATAACCATGTCAAACATTCACATCTACTGTAGAAGTGACGAAAATGCAGAGTAAATGTCTGATATTCACATCGCTCCTACTCCAATAGCACCCTTTGTCATCCAACTTCCGGTGATGTTTGGGACAATCATTCCAGTGTGCACGACCTCATATCCCATTTGTGAGTAATGGGCCGGAGGTTTTTGTGGTTTCCCTGAGTTGCTAAGGTAAATACTGGATTAGATATTTACAATCATGGCCCATATTTAGACTTTAACCCTTTCAGTCCCGGTGTACATTATAATGGAGATAGACATGTTTTACCTACTTGTAAGACTTTTAACGGTTTTTTCTGCCATATTCTTGTTATACTGTTCGTCACCAATTAAACCTATGTAAACACATGTTCTGAATTGTACAAAATTATTTATTCTTTACAATTTAAATTGTAGCGTTTTTTAAGACAAGAAGCAAAATCCATGCAACCGCAGTCAAATGATACCACGTCATCATCCACGCGTGCCAACACAACGATTATTTCACGTGGGCCCTCCCCGTCCTTTACCACAGGCACATTTGACTGCGGCTGCCGAGACTCGAACTCACGACCTCAGGCTTTGAATGCGTGGCAAGTGCACTACGTGTTGCCTTAACGATCATGACTATCCGAGCCAGCAGGCTGAAGGTCTACCCGACCACCCAATCAAACCGGTTTCGCATTAGAGGAAGAAAATATAGTGGAAGAGATATCATTGATGATCAAAGTATATATTAATTACTAAATACCCAGACTTTGATATCTATAACCATATCGAACCTGGTGCGGTATATTTACAATCGTTATTTTGAGGTTATATAGATGTTTCCTTAGCACTCTGCTCGAATTTCGTATGAAGAGACAAAATACCTGAGAAGACCTAGAGAAATGCTAAGATACAACGGAGGCCAGCAGGGAAGAACTTTTCCTGCCCAGCGAACATTTTATTCCTAATGTTCAAAGTCTGAGCTTTTCCCTTGAAAATATAGTACAAGAGTTATCATTGATGATCAAAGTATATATTAATTACTAAATGCCCAGACTTTGATATCTATAACCATATCGGACATTCACATCTACTGTAGAAGTGTCGAAAATGCAGAGTAATGGGCCGGAGGTTTTTGTGGCTTCCCTGAGTTGCTAAGGTAAATACTGGATTAGATATTTACAATCATGGCCCAAATTTGGACGTTAACCCCTTCAGTCCTGGTGTCCATTATAATGGACATAGACATGTTTTGCCTACTTGTAATACTTTTAACGGTTTTTTCTGCCATATTCTTGTTATACTGTTCGTCACCAATTAAACCTATGTAAAAACATGTTCTGAATTGTGCAAAATTATTTATTTTTTACAATTTACATTGTAGTGTTTTTTTTTTAAGAAAAGAAGCAAAATCCATGCAACCGCAGTCAAATGATACCGCGTCATCATCCACGCGTGGACCTCTTAATCCACACTCCAGAGGATTGCAGGACAGCCAGATCTGACGTGCTAGATCTAGCCCTGTCCAAAAACTTAACACGCAGGACACATCTCAAAGTTATGAATGAGCTGTCATCCGACCATCTTCCCCTCATAATCACACTAGAGGGCAATGCAGCTCTAATCCCGCCAATTAAACGCCCAAACTATAACAGAAAACTTGCCCACTGTCTCATTAAACACTAACGAAAGCACCAACGACCCGGTCATCCAATTGGAAAAGGCCATAAAAATAGCCACAGCTGCCTCTGTGCCTATGAGCCAGCCTAGGCAACATCAAACTAAACTCCCACAAGACATAACCTCTCTAACAGCCGAAAGGAACAGAGCCAGACGCAAATGGCCAAAAACGTGGCACTTAACAGACCTCGAGTATATGAAATACTTAAACAACCTAGTAAGCGAAAGGATCGCAAATCACGTCTCGAGGCAATGGCAGAACACACTGGAGAATCTCGATTATGAACGAGACTCAGTGTGGAAAGTAGCTCGCTGCCTAACACGCGATAAAGTGCAAATCCCTCCACTCCATACTAATCAAAACATAGCCACCACCGATAAAGAAAAAGCAAATGTACTCGCGGACGCGCTACAAGGAACATTAACTTCAAACATCACTCCCTCTTGCCCACAATTCATCGCCGAAACCAAAGAAGAAACGCACGAATATAAAGACCAAATAACGCACAATAAAATAAGAAAAACATGTCCCAGCGAAATCAAATGGTTCATTAAATATTTACCGAAACAAAAGGCCCCTGGGCCAGACAGCATCCCGGCGGTAGCCTTAGCTAACCTACCCGAAGTTGCTATCAAACTACTATCCAAAATCTTCAATTATGTGCTAGAGAAAGGGTACTACCCTGACAGATGGAAGTCAGCTATAGTCGTACACTTTCCCAAGAAGGGCAAAGACCTCTCGAACCCACAGAGCTACAGACCAATTAGTCTACTAAGCATTCTGGGAAAACTACCCCAAAAAGTAATACTAAAACGCCCAAATGCACAACTAATCAAACAAAACATAACTATAAACGAACAATTCGGATTCCGCGCTCGCCATTCCACAACCCGGCAATTACTGAGAGCCACAGAACACATTACGCATGGGTTCAACTTCCGAAAATCGACAGGCGCACTCCTACTTGATGTAGAACGCGCGTTCGACAGAGTTTGTCACGCGGGCCTACTCAAGAAGCTCAAAACACTAAATATACACGACTCTGTAATTAAACTAATCCCAAACCATCTACACAATCGGATATTCCAGTCCAGAGATACTAACCACCTCTCTTCACCCCCGCCTTATAAAAGCGGCAGTCCCACAAGGAAGTATCTTGGGGCCGATTATCTTTAATATAACAATGAGCGATATTCCGAAAACACACAACACGAACTTATTCATCTATACAGATGACATGGCAATTGTAGCGCAATCGGGGAAAGTCAAGTTCATACACAGGAGGCTACAAAACGCCCTTAACGAGCTACAGGACTAGTTCACCAAATGGAGAATTAAGGTTAATGCCAAGAAAGCGCAGGCTATCACATTCACCAAAAGAGTCCACCATAGACTAGGAAAACACCAGCTTCCACCACTCACCATATTTGGAGAGAAAATTGAGTGGAAAAACACAGTCACCTGGTTAGGGCTTAAACTGGACCAGGGACTCACATGGAAGCAGCATATATTCGAAAGGGGAAAAGCGAACGCTCAATTAGGCAAACTATAACCCCTTATAAACATGAACTCGCAACTAAAACTCAATTGGGACTAACATTATATAAGACGCTTATCCGCCCTATACTCACTTACGCTGCTCCGGTTTGGGGTTATGCCGCAAAAACACATATTATGCGCCTACAAAGGCTACAAAATAAAATACTATGACTGGTAGCAAAAGTGCCCTACACTGCACCAGCGGACATATTACACGACGAACTAAAAATGCACACGATAGAGCACTTCATTAAAAAGCTATCACACGATACATATAAACACTTGCATAAACATCACAACCCTTTAGTAACGAATCTAGGTAACTATACTATGGAAATTTATAAACACGCTAGACCGCTAGCGCTTTTCGACAGAAATCTAGCTTCAAATAACACGGAAGTAGAGGAATTTTTGAACAACCTACCACACGACTAAATGAAACATTGACAGAGGACTGTTCCCTCTCACCACACAACTAAACCTTCCTTATTCCCTGTTTCAGACCGCAGCCTGCCAAAGAGCCCTACAAGCCCTCGGCGATGCCGAGGTGGACCGGGAGAACTAGGGCCTCCCTCCAGTGTCCTACGTGCGCGGTGAAAGCGGGCCACCGTATGATGGAGTAGGACACTCCGACGACACGGCGAGACCAGAACAAACGCTTATGCAAGACCTGCCTGTCTAGGGCAGACAAAGTAGAAATCAAGCACGATAACATTCATATTAAGCATGTGTAAAAATTACAGACCATTAGCTGATTCTAACGACTTGCAGGTACATACCTGTGCAACACTAGACATAAGCCTAAATATTGCACGAAAACATCTTTTGTACTCTAACACTAACATTAGCTTATTTCACAACGACTTGCACGTTTCACCTGTGCATCGCTAGATATATGCTCAAATATTGCACGAATAACTTCAGTTACACTAATTCTAACATTAGCAGATATTATAACGACTGGCAGGTAAATACCTGTGTGACACTAGATATAAGTTCAAATATTGCACGAATAACCTCAGGTATGCTAACACTAACATTAGCAGATATCATAACGACTTGTAGGTAAGTACCTGTGCAAACCTAGACTTAAGCAGAGTAGATTATCCGAAGACTTCTATTCTGTATACGCTGCAGACGCAGCAGATGGGAATCTGCGGCCATGCCCCAGATTTCGCAGGCGTATAGGAGGATTGGGATTATGTGAGCCCGAAAAAGGCGTAGCTTCAGGGGAATTGGCATCCCCGACCGCAGCATTGGGTACAGTGAGGCAGTTGCCCCGCCGGCCCGAGCTGACAGGTCGTTGATGTGTTCCCGAAAAGTAAGGCCCTTATCGAGCTTCACTCCCAGGTAGGAGATGGAGTTTACCCATTCCATCCTTCTTCGTAGATAGGTGAATGTGGGGAGATTGGTGGGGAATCGGCGCTTAGTAAAAAGTATGGCGCGGCGTTTCTCCGGGTTAATGGACAACGCCAATGCCTGCACCATACTCGGATGAGGCGGAGGTGTCGCTGTATAGGGAGGAAGGTTCTGTTAGGGTGTCTGTTTGTTGTGTAGAGCAACACGTCGTCAGCATACTGGGCTATGTTGACGTGCTGCTCTGTAGGTAGGTCGGCCACGTAGACGCTGAAGAGCGTGGAGGATAGAACAGAACCTTCGGTGACTCCATCTCGGATTGGCCCGCATGTGGATCTATTCCCCGCCACTGAGACCACAAAGGATCTGTGTTTAAGGAATGAATGTAGTAGGTGTATGAGACGTGTGGGTAGCTCCGGTTGGATGTGTTTCCGGAGGAGACCGGCATGCCAGGTCGTAGAGAAGGCCTTCTCAAAGTCCAGAGAGACCGCGGCTGTGTAGGCCTTGTCCTGGTATCCCAGGGCGGCAGCCTCCACCACGCGCAGTAGCTGCTGGGGTGTTGAGTGGCCAGGCCGGAACCCAAACTGATGAGGTGGAATGGCTTGAATGTCCCCTAAGGTTGGGGACAAGCGGGCGAGTATTAGCCTCTCAAATACTTTCGAGAGTGCGGGTAGGAGGCTAATGGATAGGTAGTTGGCAGGATGAACCGAGTCTTTCCCTGGCTTCAGTATGCAAATCGCCCGGGCCTCTTTCCACTCTCGTGGAAAGTGGCTGAGGGCGAGACACATATCGAAGACCTTAGTCAGGTAGAGCATGGCCTTGAAAGGAAGGTGGCGGAGCATGACAGGTGTTATCCCGTCAGGCCCCGCGGCCTTTTTGTGGTTGAGGCGTCGGGGGACGCCCTGGACTTCACTGGGTTTGACGATAGGGAGCCGATCCGCGTCTTCAAGAGGGCGTCGGAGATATCGACGTACCTCCCTACGGACATGGTCGGAGAAGTCTAGGTCCTGCGGGTCATCTCTCAGCCGCGTGTATGTAGCGTGTGTGTAAGTGTGTGTGTGTGTGTGTGTTTGTGAAATATGATCGAAAACGAAAAGTAGGTTAAACAATAAACTTGGTATTTAAGTTAAGCATTTTCTAAGTATGCACCAGGAAGATTTTCAAGAGAACACCGCTATCACAGTCTACACTTTTCATGCTGCGTTTTTCTAAATCTTTTATTTCTACAAAATGTGTCCAACCATTGTGATCAAAATACAAGATGTTTATATTTTCCTGACTAGCGAAATGTATATTTTGAATTTTCTGGGAATATCCTCAGACGTAATCTTCCTTCAGGATGACTTTTATATAACTGGTAAGCTACAAGAGATAGACAAAATGCTAGTACAAACAAAGGCTATATCACCAATATATGTCAGAAACCTTTTTCGTGGACTGAAATATTTCCGAGAAATTGCTTATTATGTGTTTGCATTTTCCAACACTTTCTTGAAGTGTGAAGATGTCATTCGCATTTTTATATCCTGGGCTTGCAGAGTGGGCAGCATTTCAAACTCACCGCATTGCGACAAGCTTGCAAACATTTGACTATCGCTAAGATAAAGTTCTGCAAATGTTTACATAACCGCCTCTGTAATCTGGTAGTTAGCATGCTAACCTTCTGATCCAGCGGTCACCGGTTCGACTCTCGGCTGTAGGGAAGGCATTTATCTTTAGCCAAGATCATCCCCTATCCTCCATAGAGTCTGGAAGATGCATGAACGTGAGAATTGAATGTAATAAACAAAAGTAAAACAATTCCTAAATTAACTCCACTGTAAGCGAGTGAAAATGCTTGTGTACAGCAATTTTTCCAAAGATGAAAAGCCCCCGATATGACCTAAGATCAGGACTGTGAACTCCCAGATTAGGGTGAGCAACCCTACATGTTTTTACATATCTTAAACATATGGCATTTTAGTCAAAATTGTTAGAGTCATTTTAGAGCAAATCAACACTTTAGAACAATGTTCCACGTAAGGGGTAGTTTCTTCAAAATCTTCGTATCGCATCGTTGTAAATGTTTGACCTTAAATACCAAGTTGGTTCCTAAGCGATTTTGCGTTTTTGAGTTATATTGTTCACAGACAGACAGACAGACAGACAGACAGACAGACAGAGATACACACACATACACACAAACACACACACACTCACACACACTCACACACTCACACACACAAACAAACACACAGACGCACGGACGTGTTTGTAAAAATGCTTTGTTTGGATTCAGGGGGCCTCCAAACATATATTTCCGTTGAATTATGGACGTTGAATTTTGAGTCGAAAACAACACTTCCCCTACCTACTATACGTTGTAGAGAAAGTAAACGTGTGGATCGTGATTAACATTAGGCAGAGAGATGCTTAAGCGTTTGTAAGCATAAAATTGTATAAGAGTAGAGGAAGTCATGAGTGCAACACGTACCATTTTTCAAAATGTATTAATTTTTCAGTAGTGAATAGTTGTAAAATGGTACAAAAGGGAAGTCATGGTCGCTACATGGGTTGGTGCCACCTTATACTAGGTGTTCCAGTGATATAGTCTCGTTGCAGAATAAATTACCCTGTAGCCTCGGACCTCCCCGCTCCAGTTAATGGCCGGCCTTTGTTATATAGTGAACGGAATATCTGTAGAGTATCCGTGAGAGTTTAGACAGTTCAGGTCTTACAAATTAACAGACAAATATTTATGTACCAGTTTTCCATTTTGGGATAGAACTAATATTATTTAAACGTTTAATATCAAATCCGATGGCGTAAGATAACAAGAGTTTATTTATCCATTATTACCATTAGAATCTACTACGTAAAGTAAATAGGGGCAGTATTGTATTCCACCTAACTATTCGGTACCGAAATTTCACCATATATACATGTTTTGAGAACCCCTAAAAACAAGCCTTTTTTTAGAAAAGTATATCTTTGTGTGTGTGTGCGTGCGTGCGTGCGTGCATGCGTGCGTGTGTGTGTTTGTACAATATGATCCAAATACGAAAATTAGGTTAAATAACAAACTTCCGTATTTAAGTTAAGCATTTTCCAAGTATGCGCCAGGAAGGTTTTCAGGAAAACACCGCCACCACAGTCCACCCATTTCATGCTGCGTTTTTCTAAGTATTTCATTTTTACAAAAATGTTTGTAACCATTGTGGTTAAAATATGATGTTTATTTTGTCCTGACGAACGAAAGGTATATTTTGAACTTTCCGGGAATTTGCTCAGAAGTTCCCTTTCTTCAGCATGACTTTTACATAACTGGTAAGCTCTAAGAGGTAGACCAAATCTTAGTACAAAGTCTATATCACCAATTTATGTAAGAATTTTTTTTTTCCTCTGTGGAGTGAACCACATCCAAGAAATTGCTCATTATGTGTTTGCACTTTCCAACACTTTCCTCAAGCGAGATGTTATTCGCTTTTTTATACCCTGGGCATGTAGAGTGGGCAGCATTTCAAACTCATCGCATGCGACAAACTTTAGAACAGGCTGGCACAGTTGTTTGAGCACCTGCATGTTGCGCTAGGGGTCCCTGGTTCGATTTCCGGCAGGGAAGGGGGGGGGGTATACAAAATTGTTCCTCATCCTTCCCTTGGTCTGGAAGTGGGAATGAAAGTGTGAATTTGTGTGTGAATCCAATGTATAAAAACCCCACTATTAAACGAGTAAAACCAATAGTCAAGGCCACCGATATGACCTGTGCAGTTAAAGGCGGGATGTAAATGGAACAATAAAAAAAAGAAAGCTTTAAAACATTTGACTATCGCTAAAGCCTATTGTATTCCCATATTCCTGCAACTACAAGCAAATAACTAATAAGATAAAGTTCTGCAAATGTTTACATAAGCGCCTCTGTAATCTGGTAGTTAGCATGCTAACCTTCAGATCCAGGGGTCACCGGTTCGACTCTCGGCTGTAGGGAAGGAATTTATCTTTAGCCAGGATCATTCTCTATCATCCGTAGAGTCTGGAACATGAATGAACGTGAGAATTAAATGTAATGAACAAAAGTAAAACAATTCCAAGATTAACTCCACTGTAAGGGAATGAAAATGCTTGTGTACAGCAATTGTTCCAAAGGTGAAAAGCCCACGATATGACATAAGATCAGGACTGGGAGCTCCCGGAATAGGGTGAGCAACCCTAAACATTTTTACATATCTTACACATATCGCATTTTAGTCAAAATTGTTAGAGTCATTTTAGAGCAAACCAACACTTTTGAGCAATTTTCTTTAATTTTTTTTCTTTTATTTCTTATTTTTTTATTCTTTGGACTTAGGGCCCAAATGACCTAGGTGTTAAACAATAGTCACTCACTCGAACAATTTTCCATGTAAGGGGTAGTTTGGGGCAGAGGAATTTTCTTCAAAATCTTTGTATCGCATCGTTGAAGAGGATTGACCTTAAATACCACGTTTGGTTCGGAAGCGAGTTTGCGTTTTTGAGTTATATTGTTCACAGACAGACAGACAGACAGACAGACAGACAGACAGTCAGACAGACAGACAGACAGATATAAACACACACACACACAAACACAGACACACGCACACAAACAAACACACAGACGCACGGACGTGTTTGTAAAAGGGCTTTGTTTGGATTCAGGGGGCATCCAAACATATATTTCCGTTGAATTATGGACATTGTAGGCTTTGTGCGATAGTCAAATGTTTGAGATTCTGTTGTCTTTGCACACTTAACATATAAAAAAAATGAATAACGATGACCCATTTCACGAAAGTTCTAAGTTTTCCGAAACTCACACACATAACAAGGAATATCTCCGAAATGGTTCACCCTACAAGAAAATTTATTGAGATATAAGTTGTGTATTTTACCAAGATCCCAATTTTTTGCATAGTATGATTTGGTCTATCTCTAACTGTTTACCAGTTATGCAAAAGTCGTCCAGAGTACATACGACTACAGGGGCTGTAGCCAGAAAATTGAAGATATACATTTCATTTGTCATCAAAATATCTCAAACACATGCCATTTTAAACAAAATCGTTAGAGTCACTTTCAAGAAAATTAAAATTTTCGAAAAGTTTTACATATAAAGGGTAGTTTAGGGTTGGGCTATTTCCTTCAAAGTCTTCGTGTCGCATACTTGAAAGACATTAAACTTAAATACCAAACTTTGGTTTCTAACCGAGTTTTCGTTTTTTAGTTATGCTGTCCACAGACTGACACATAGACACACAGACACACAAAAGGACCTATTTCTAAAAATGCTTTTTTTTTTAATTCAGGGGGTCTCAAAAGATATATTTCCGGTGAAATCTCGACATCGAATTTTTGGGTGGAATACAATACTTCCCCTACTTACCAGTAGAGAAAGTAAAAAACTGTATGTACCTACGTGTACGGGTGTATTCGTGCACGCACGTGCGCTCTTTTGTGTGTGTGTGTGTGTGTGTGTGTGTGTGTGTGTGTGTGTGTGTGTGTGCGCGCGTGTGCGTGGGTACTTGTTTATTGGTCTTTCTGAGAACAAATTACCTCAAAAAAGAAGTCGATTAAACAACAAAGTTGGTATTTAATATCGATGTCTTCCGAGGTTGCGCCACAGAGCTTTTTAACAAACTCCTGCCACATTGAACTACCCTTTACTTGTAACATTCATCGCGATGTTGAGATTTCCCAAAAATGGCTCTAACCATTTTGATTAAATTACCATAGCTTTAATACGTTTTCATAGCAAATGTAATGTGTACCTTGAACAATATTAGGCAATAGTCTCTGAAGTGCGCTTCATTGTGTGTGCGTACCTGGCAAACCGTAAGAAGTAGACGAAATCTTACTTCATACATATGTACATCTCCTTAAAGCACCACTTTATATCAAATGTATTTGTTGTGGAGTAAACCGTTTCTGAGATATTCCTCGTTACTGGTTTGAATTTTGAAATACTTATACAGCGAAGAAAGAGTTAGCGTGTCTGCCTCACGTTCAAGAGGTCGCGAGTTCGAATCTCGCTTAGGGTAAGTTATCCGGGTAAGGTTTTTTTCCGAGGTTTTCCCTACCCTGAGAAGACGAATGTCGGGTAACTTAAAGCTCCAAGGACCTCGGACTCATTTGAGCATCATTTCACCCATTTCATTCATTCATTCGTCCGATATGACACAATGTTGGAGGACGTTAATTTAAAAAAAAAAAAAAAAAAAAAAAAAAAAAAAAAAAAAAAAAAAGCGAAGAAAGAACAGACTTCGAACATTTATTTCTTCCAAACTACAAAAGATAGGAATATTTTTCCAACGCTCATAGAGAGGGAAAAGTTTACAATTTGATACTATGCATTCAATATGAGCACCGTTGTTTGACAAATGTCAAAACGGTGGCTCATTTCTTGCCACACACAAATCAGCTGGTCTCCAGTTATCAAATTCACAGCTGCAACAATTCGATGTCGTAGATCTTAAAGAGTGTCAGGCATAGGAGGGATACAAACACGGTCTTTTACGTAGCCCCATAGATAAAAATCTGATGTGTTGCACTCACATGACTTTCTCTACTCCTGTACTAATCATTCTTCCAAACTCTTATTCCTATATCTTCTTCGTATTAGTTAAGATGAACATTCGTACAAATTATCTAATTGCTACTTTCCTTATAGGTGCAAGGGGGAATACAGTAGACTTTGTGCGGTAGTCAAATGTTTTAAAGCTTTGAGATTCTGTTGTCTTTGCACACTTAATATAAAAAAAATGAACAACGACGACCCAATTCACGAAAGTTCTAAGTTTTCCGAAACTCACACACATAACAAGGAATATCTCCGAAATAGTTCACCCTACAAGAAAATTTATTGAGACATAAATTGTGTACTTTAGCAAGATCTACATTTTTTGCATAGTATGATTTGGTCTATCTCTAACGGTTTACCAGTTATGCAAAATTTGTCCAGAGTAAATACGACTACAGGGGCTATAGCCAGAAAATTCAAGATATGCATTTCATTTGCCATAAAATTTCTCAAACATATGACATTTTAATCAAGATCGTTAGAGCCATTTTCAAGAAAATCAAAATTTTCCAAAAATTTTCCATGTAAAGGGTAGTTTAGGGTGGGGCCATTTTCTTCAAAATCTTTGTGTCGTATCCTTGAAATACATTAAACTTAAATACCAACTTTGGTTTTTAACCGACTTTACGATTTTGAGTTATGCTGTCCACAGACTGACACACTGACAGACTGACAGACACACAGACACACACACGGACCTTTTTCTAAAAATGTTTTTTTTTTTTTTGGATTCAGGGGGCCTCAAAACATATATTTCCGGTGAAATCTCGACATCGAATTTTTGCGTGGAATACAATACTTGCCCTACTTACCAGTAGAGAAAGTAAAAATCACACGGAGCATTTTCAAACATTGTTGTTTGTTGTTGTTGTTGTTTGTCTATAGTGAAATGGCAGCGACACCGTTCATTGTTATCGTTATCATAACAATGATCAAATCACAAGAGAAATGGAGCCAATGTGGCCGTGATTGGAGCTTCTATCCCCGCTATCTCAATTGTAAACCTCTCTGTCCATGAACGTTGGAATCATGTTTGTATCTTTTGTAGTTTGGAAGAAATAAATGTTTGAAATCTGTTCTTTCTTTTTGAATAGCCCTGCACTTTTTCCAAATGTGAAGTCGTTATTCATTTCTTCCTCCTGGTCATGTAAAGAAAACGTAATTTCAAACCCATCACATAGCGACAAGCTCTTAACACATTTGACTAGCACTTAAGCCTATTGTACTCCCAGATTCTCATACCTACAAGGAAATGTGTAATGAAACCGTTACCACAAATGTTTGTAATAACATGACGTAGATAGAGGAATAAGCATTTGTAAGAAGTTTGTGCAAGAGTGAGTAGAGAAAGTCACGTGAGTGTAGGATACCAAAGGTTGGATCAAAGCTCTGTGTGTCTGTCAGTTAAATACTAAACTTCTCATTTAACTTGAACGTCCTCCAATGATGTGAAACGAAGATTTGTAAGAAAACTCACCATGAGAATTACACATTTTATGGCAACATTTTCGTTATAATTTATTTTCTCAAAAACGATTTTTATTAATATACATGTTTAAGGTATTTTTACAACTAATATACATATAGGCATAAATGTATGTGTGTGTGTCTTTGTGTTTGCGAATTTAATGGGAATAAACTCCGAGGTCCACTGCTTTTGGAAGGATTTTTGTAGAATTTTGTGCGACTGTTGCACCATTAGAAATAGACATAACATGACGCCGAACTTTACGGAGACTGGTCAAGTGGTTTACGTATTACGTAAAAGAAAAGTGAGTAGAGAAAACCATGTGAAAGTTATGTTGTACAGTAAAATGGATGACACACAAACCTTGTCCATGAAACAATACAGCAATGGAAAAAATATGATGAGCTGCACTCACATGACTTTCTCTACCCTTATACAAACTGTTTGTATAAATTCTTATTCCTATGTCTTCTTCGTCTTAGTTGAGATAAACGTTTGTACAAATTATCTTACTGCTTATTTCCTTGTAGGTACAAGGGGAATGTTAGAATACAGTAGGCTTTGTGCGACAGTCAAATCTTTTGAAGCTTTGAGATTGTCTTCTCTTTGCACACTTACCATATAAAAAAATGAAAAATGATGATCCATTTCACGAAAGTTTTAACTTTTCCGAAACTCACACACATAACAAGGAATATCTCCGAAATGGTTCACCCTGCAAGAAAATTTATTGAGACATAAATTGTGTATTTTAGCAAGATCTACATTTTTGTATAGTATGATTTGGTCTAACCGGCCGGGAGGGCTCGGGGCGCTGACCACGTCCCACCCTCCAACACTGCACCTCACCAATGACGCCTGTAGTGGGCAGAGGTGGGGGACCCAGCGGCTGGGCGGTAGGCCTTAGCCCCTTGTGGGCTGTTGCGCCGGGGTTTAGTTTAATGATTTGGTTTATCTCTAACGGTTTACAGTTATGCAAAAGTCGTCCAGAGTAAATACGACTACAGGGGCTATAGCCAGAAAATTCAAGATATACATTTAATTTGCCATAAACATATCTCAAACATATGACATTTTCATCAAAATCGTTAGAGCCATTTTCAAGAAAATCGAAATTTTCGAAAAATGCTCCATGTAAAGGGTAGTTTAGGGTGGGGCTATTTTCTTCAAAATCTTTGTGTCGCATCCTTGAAAGACATTAAACTTAAATACCAACTTTGGTTTCTAACCGACTTTTCGTTTTTGAGTTATGCTGTCCACAGACTGACACACAGACCGACACACAGACTGACACACAGACTGACACACAGACTGACACACAGACTGACACACAGACACACACACGGACCTTTTTCTAAAATGCTTTTTCTGGATTCAGGGGGTCTCAAAACATATATTTGCGGTGAAATCTCGACGTCGAATTTTTGGGTGGAATCAAAACTTCCCCTACTTAACAGTAGAGAAAGTAAAAAGTATTCATACACCATTGTTTATGTGCAATAACTTCATTTATTAGAAATAAAGAACAAAACAGAGTCGATATTTGGTAAACTAACAGTATGGGGTTTTCCTCCTGATTTAGAATGTATAAAAGGTTTAGCCAAATTAGTCTTTTGCAAAAAGTCAACATTTTGTACCAGATGACTTCACGCAATGAGGGGAGGTGGGGGGGGGGGGAGAGTATCCGTGCATTCAAAGAAAATGACAGTTTACATAAATATAATAACAATGTTAATACTTTGTAGGCATTGTTCTTATATGTACCACTTTTGTTAATCTTTTGACATGCAATGAACCAGTTGTTTTGGTAGTTTCTGAGACTTTAATTTAATATTTTGCCATTCTTGTGGTAGATATTGTGTAGACCTGTCTTACTTCATATTTCACGCTTTTTGGTCATTCTTCCAACTGTATTACAAAGATGTTCAATTGCATTAAGGCCTGTGCTCTGTGCTGGGAACTTGAAAATGTGTTGAGTGTAGTACAACAACCATATAAGAACAATTTCCGTTGCACGATTAGGGTCATGTTTATTTGATGATACCAATCTGAGCCTAAATGCGAGCTATCAACACTTTTTTGCACATTTTCTTTTAGGATATTTAAAGATTGGAACCTATCCATGTTATCTACAACAAAATAAGTTGCCCAATACCAGATGGAGCCATATATCCCCATAACGTAACTTCTCCACCACCGTGCTTCACTATGACTTGAATGGTTTGGGTTCAAGCCCAGTATTTGGTCTTCTGCACACCCAAACTCTGCTATCGTGTACAAATATGTTAAACTTACTTTCATCTGTGAACAGTACTTTATCGTAGAAACGTCTGTTCTTGCTTATATGCCTCGGGCATATTCAAGTCTCAATTTCTTCTTCTTCTTCTTGCTAAATACTATTTTCTTCTAGTAGATATCCTAGGTCTATTACTTCAGCTACTTAGAACATAGCGAACAGCCCTTAGTGTGGTTTCCTTCCTGAACTGATCATTACACAGACAATACAGAAACTGTCAATTTAGCATCCTTTTTTACCATCCTTATTAAGACTCCTTTTTTCTTCTCTTTCCGTTAGCTTCTGTGGTCAACTCTTTATTTCACTGTTAGTGACAGTATGTTTTCTCTATATCACGTTATTATGATGTGCACAGTTGCCTGGCTTCTTCCAATATCAGCAATTTCTGAAAACTAAAGCGCGTTTCACCCTTAGAAGACAGTACACGTTAAATGGAGCGCAGTGTTGCAACATGTACTAGTTGAGAATCTTTCTCCGCGAGCGACTCCGAGGTGGCCGGTGTCTATACTTAGTCCTTCAATTGTTGCTTGACGAGATGGGCACTTTTAACTTTGGTATCCCTGCACGTCTTTGTCACTGTATGACCTAAATTTACAAATGACTGGTCTGTATAAACATGGGCGTCGTGAAGGGGGTAAACTTAATGTACAATCAATTACTGACTATTAAACTATTATTTTAATTTTAATGTAAATAGCAATTTTTATTTAGCTCAAATTAATACGGTTATCTGCAACAAATATTATACATTTTGACAATAAAATAATGAATTAATATTATCTGATTGCAAACTTCCAAAGTGCGGCCTCCCCTTGGAGAAAAGTGTGCTGACGCTCATGTGTATAAACAATTGATTTCCCCTGGTCCCTAAACCTTTTTACGTCTTTTAGATATTTATGTCGCCATATGATGGTATCGTCTCTTTCTATTAATATGCACTTGTTACCCCTTCTTTCATATTCGAACCCCGTAATCATGTAAGAACCGACTAAGAGTGGCCCTTGAGAAATTTGACAGGGTCTCATCACTGTTGAATCGTGACAAAATTATATTCATCGTGGGTGGAATATTTGCAAACAGTAAAGAATGAACAATTCGCCGCACTCCACCTTGCACTATTCAATCATATTGCGTTAATCTAGCGTTTTGTGTAGTCCCGCCCTTTTTGCTTTCTTTTTCGATGGCGTTCTTAGAGGTCCTTTCATTAGTTCCTTTTTAATCATACACACTAGTGCTTCTGAACACCCGATAGCCTTAGCTGTTTCTTTTACTGCCTTACACGCATTTTGCTTCAAAAATAATCTAACACATTCATAATTATTTGGCGTTCCTTACTTCTTTATTTACCAACATATCGTCTCTTCCTAGCTTCCCCCTCTATAACTACAAATATTAACAAAAATATTAAACAAATAACGCAATAACAGCTCACAGTTACACACACGGCTTCTTTCGAACTAATGCTAGTGCTGCTCCTTATACTATCTTCTGTGTGTGGCCTGGCGCGAAAATACGCTGAATAGATGAATGCCTTTTGTTTGCCTTACTGGATAAAAGAGAGAGGTTACTGCCTTTTGGTTTATTTTAAAAACTTTCTCCAACCTTCCTCAACATTTGTTCTCGCTGGCTCCCTGATGTAAACTCAATAACAAAAAAGTTTCACACTGCGTAACTGTTGCAGTGCACAAATATAAAATTTTCCGAAAACATTTAATTTAAAAAATTATAACACTTAACTGGGTAAACATAGAGAATTCAAAGTGGGCAGGTGGTAGCACTATGGTTTACTCTACCTAAGGAAACAATATAGATACATTCTAGCAGTTTGTTAGTTAGTGCGTGATGAGTATAGATACAGCAAATATCAGACTTCTATTGAAAAAAAAAAAACGTTTTCTGAAGAAATTTGGGCCTAAATGACTCTGAAAAGGATATAACCTGATAGAGAAAAGAATTCTGCGTAGGATAATGTGTTCAAATCTGAAATTTATAACAAATGAATATGTATACCATGCTATTGGGAATCTGGCAACAGCGCGAGGTTAGAAAAGGACGCGGCTAATGGCAACTTGTATGCGCTAGATAGAGACAGAGATGTCCCATTTAACACCATATTGTCTTCTAAGAGTGGAACGCTATATATATACCCTTTTGATATTGACGTCTATTTGCCTTCACACTAAAGTTGTTTTTTTACTTTCTCTACTGGTAAGTAGGGGAAGTATTGTATTCCACCCAAAAATTCGATGTCGAGATTTCAACGGAAATATATGTTTTGAGGCCTCTTGAATAAAAAAAAAAAAAAAAAGCATTTTTGGAAAAAGGTCCGTGTGTGTGTGTGTGTGTGTGTGTGTGTGTGTGTGTGTGTGTGTGTGTGTGTGTGTGTGTGTCAGTCTGTGTGTCTGTCAGTCTGTGGACAGAATAACTAAAAAACGAAAAGTCGGTTAAAAACCAAAGTTGGTACTTAAGTTTAATGTCTTTCAAGGATATGACACGAAGATTTTGAAGCAAATAGCCCCACCTTAAACTACCCTTTACATCACGCCTGTCAAACGTCACTCCGAGGGTGTGAAGAGAGGAGTCCACCCCTCCTTAACTGCAGTAGCACGCGCTAGTAGAACCGCTTTTCGCTTTGTTTTTCAAGTTTCCCGATTTGAAGGGAGGGAAAATAGGGGAATATTTTTCACACCTGGTGAGTGCTGTTTGACACGCCTGCTTTACATGGAACTATATATTTTCACGACAAACAAAATGCATTTTGAATTTTTTTAAATATTCTGAGGTCTTCCTCATTCAGGATGACTTGCATGGCGTTAAGTGCAAGGGTAAAACATAGATAAAATCTTAATTTAAAAAATCTGATGTGCTGCACTCACATGACTTTCTCTACTCTAGTACTAACCATTCTTACAAATATCCTGTATCTTCTTCGTGTTAGTCGAGATAAACATTTGCAAAAAGTATCTTATTGCTTATTTCTTTGTAGATACAAGGGGAATATGGGAATACAATAGGCTTTGAGCGATAGTCAAACATTTTAAGGCTTTCAAATTCCGTTCTCCTTTCCCTTTATCTTCTTCGTGTTAGTTGAGTTAAATCTTATTTATTTGTGCCAACAAACTTAATGCTGGTGTATTTAAACACACAAGCTATGTGTGGGCAATGTTTAAGAGGTTGAATCAGGACTGAAAAATTCAATGCCATAGCCGAGACTTGAACCAGGGATCTTATGCTTATCGAACGGGTGCTCTAGCCATAAAGTTACCATGGCCAACTTGCCAGTTAAATAATAATTACCATCTAAGGTTAATTAAGCCCGGGATATAAGTACTCACTATTGTAAGTCGCCCTTGGGGTATCTCTGATTTGGTCCATAGAGCTTTAAGTTAGCCGACATTCGTCTTCTCAGGATAAGGGAAAACCTCGGAAAAAACCTAATTGGGATAACTCACCCTAAGTGAGTTTCGAACTCGCGACCTCTTGAACGGGAGACAGACACGCTATCACGCTATATAGGCCGGCATCTCTGATGGTCTAATCGGGAAAGTAAGAATCGGTTGGGGAATCACTGGCAAGTTGGCTATGGTAGCTTAATGGTTAGAGCAGCCGCCCGATAAGTGGAAGATCCGTGGTTCAAATCCAGGCTACGGCATTGAATGTTTTGGTCCTGATTCCACCTCTTGAGATAAATATTTACAGAAATTATATTATTATTTTCTTGTATATGTGTGTATATACATACACATATCTCTCGCTTTTTTTTTTTTTTTTTTTTTTTTTTTGATAGTTGTATATTCTTATTAAATGTATTTAATATACATTTTAACGTATTACAGTTCAGAATGAAAGATATTGTGTACTACAGCGAGAATTGTGCAAAGCGAGAATTCCCTACCCTTTTCTACTTCCCAACCCAGGGTAATCTCTTGACGCTCACTATGGTCAGGTAAAAAAGGGGTCAATTGCCAAGAATTCTAATCTGTCCAGACCATCACTTTACTAATGACAGAAGAGTCAGCTTCCAAGTATGTTAAACCGTTCTTAATCGTCAGCCATTACTTCAATATTTTTGTTTTACGTTTTTTTTTTTTTTTTTTTTTTTTTTTTTTTTTTTTTTTTTTTTTTTTTTTTTTTTTTTGTAATTGAACAATTCACCGGAGTGAACTTGAAAGAAATTGATAACTAATTTTTATATTTAAAATCTCTGGAATTTCGTGGCTTTTATTTCGCAAAATAGGACAATTAGGCTTCAATCTCAACTCATCACTAAAATTCTCTAAAAGAATAATATTAATTTATTGAGCAACATCACAATTCGGAAATATAATGGGATATCGCTTATGTCTGTCGCCTTTATCGTTAATGCGAAAAGGGTACTGTAGTTATAGCGTTCCCATTTTGTTATTTCACGCTACGCCACTGGTATATACTACTTTGCAAAGCCATGAGGCGTATCGGAAAGAATGTGAAACTGCAGAGTTGTTTACGTCAGCTTATCGCACATACCCGGAAGAGACAGTGAGTGTACACTCTGTTCAGATGACAAGAACATCTCATACATCGGCAGGCGCGAGATATCATTCATTTGCATTGCATTAATGACTGTACGCCAAGTTACTGATATTTCGCTGTTGTAGTAAACAAGATAAGAAGCGATCACAGCGCTCGACAACCAAGGTGAATATGCCTCGCGGCTATGCCAAGTAGTACACTGATACTTGATAAACTGTATAGTCAATTAGTCAGTCATTAGTCATGGTTGACCGCAGTTCAATACTACGCAGAAAACCTGGTTGGTTTTGCTGCTGTCATAAATAAACTAAGTTGTAAATATACCACTTCAATTAATATTCTTCAAGAATTTTTAAGTAATTCTGCGTTAAGAAATGACTCAACATACGTTTCTGCAAACCTGTTTCCTCTGTAATTCCATAAACAAACGTGAATCAGTAGGAATGTCTTTGAGAGAAGCAGTTCGAGTAGTTCAGGAAGTGGAAAAAAACTGAATGTTCTTTCTGGTCCTGCAGCACAAAACCTGAAAGAAAATGCAAGGAAAGGAAGTGTTCAAAAATAATAGTGGATTTAACATAATGTGTAAAATTTCAGTTGTTTTTGAATGGGCAACATGAAATTACTGATGCAATGTTAGTGACCTTCCATGCTATAATCACGCTAGACTGACTTTTTGTGACGCGGAGGGATAATTTTCGAAACTAAAGCAATTCTTCGTGACCATGGTCAATTTTTCGGGTTGGAAAGGTTGACTAAGCATATACTGTAACTACAGTATTATCGGCCTGGGCCGGGTTTGAACCCACGACCTTGAGACGCTGGCTTACTGATCCCAAGGTCGCGGGTTCAAACCCGGCCCAGGCCGATGGTTTCTAAGTTTGCTTAAAAACGACAGCTCCATGTCAGTAAATTTCCTGGCATGTAAAAGAACTCCTGCGGGACAAAATTCCGGCACACCGGCGACGCTGATGTGATACTGGCAATTGACAGCGTCGTTAAACAACAAACTATTTTATTTTTTTAATTGGTGATCCATTCCAGGGATGTCTGGTGAGTATCACGTACATTTCTATTAGATTAGCCATTGAGAGATTTAAAAAATACTTGTTCTATCACATATTTTTAACAAAGAAAAAAAAAGTATTTCCCGAGTTTTTAGCACCTAAAACTCAGAGCCCTAATCATGACAAACGGAATGTATATTTTGAATTTCCCTGGAATTTCCTTAGAGGTCCTGTTCATTCTGGATGACTTTTGCATAACGGTAAGTCGTAAGAGATAGACAAAATCTTAGCACAAAAAATGTAAATCACCAGTTTATGTGAGATGCTTATTTTTTGTGGAGTGAAACATTTCCCAGATATCTCTGGTTATTTGCTTGCGCTTTCCAACACTTTCCTCAAATGAGAAGTCGTTATTCGCTTTCTTACGACGTGGACATGCAAAGAGGAATTTCAGTCATCGCATTCAGTCGTCACTATCGCTTAAAGCCATAAGTGTTCCCATATTCCCCTTGTACCTACAAGAAAATTAGTAATAAGATAAAGTTCTGCAAATGTTTATATAACCGCCTCTGCAATCTGATAGTTAGAGGCTAACCTTCAAACTTACTACATAAAAATGTAGATCTCAATAAAACCTAAAGTTTATAGCGAATGCAGTTTTTTGTTGTAAACTGTTTCCAAGTTATTCCTCATTATTGGTTTGAATTTTAAAAGCGGAGGAAAGCTTTACATAAGTCGAATACAAACAGATTTTCATCTCGATGTTGCAATTACTCTTGGAAGCAAAGAAATCTTCCCAGTAGCCTTGGAAAGTACATTTTTGTGCTTGATTGTGTCGTAGTTCACTGGCTGCTTGTATGTTTTGCATGTGAGTACTTTACCGTCGGTACAAAACACACCGGATCCAGAAGTATTAACCTAACTTTGTAATTTGCTGCGTAAAGGAACACTGCGTTTCGGCATCTTGCTACTAACTACAACAAGGTCGCAATGAAAATTGAAAGAAAAACAAAGTTGGACCCAAACTCATTATTGCCTTTGTGATGCAAACACTTTGTGTTATGTATACGTTTATTTCCGCGGCAGCACTCATTGTTGCAAAGAAAATAAAGAACTGAAAGAAGGACTTTGCTGTCTGCAACTTAAAGACAATAATCAGCGAAGTAACTTTAATTGTCACGAACTAACGGTTGTTGAAGTAAAATGTACTTGAAGGAAATTTTTAATAGTCAATAAATAATACATACATTATGAAATAAAGGCAATAAAATAATTTATTTCGTAAAATACGCATTTATATTTAAAAAGGCAACATAAAACCGTGGCATTTCAATCACAAAGGTATATTTCGTGCAGATTCACCTTCAATTGAAGATAGATTTGTCCAGAAGGCAGTGAGCGGGTTGCGCCTAGAGAGTACCAGTTACGCACGCCTGTTTTAGATGTTGAAGGCGGTATATAAATGGGACATGTTTATCTTAATTAACACTAAGCGGATAGAAGAATAAGCGTTTTTAGGAATAATTTGTATAAGAGTAGAGGAAGTCATGTGAGTGCAACACATTTGATTTTTACTTTCTCTACTGGTAAGTAGGGGAAGTATTATATTCTACCCAAAAATTCGATGTAGAGATTACACCGGAAATATATGTTTTGACAACCCCTGAATCCAAAAAAAATCATTTTTAGAGAAAGGTCCGTGTGTGTGTCTGTGTCTGTGGACAACATAACTCAAAAACGAAAAGTCGCTTAAAAACCAAAGTTGGTATTTACGTTTAATGTCTTTCAAGGACGTGACAAAGAGTTTGACGAAAATAGCTCCACCCTGAACTACCCTTTACGTGGAACATTTTTCGAAAATTTTGATTTTCTTGGAAATGGCTCCAACGATTTTGATTAAGATGCCATATGTTTGAGATATTTTTATGACAAATGAAATGTATATCTTGAATTTTCTGGCTATAGCCACTGTAGTCGTATTTACTCTGGACGACTTTTGCATAGCTGGTAAACCGTTAGAGATACACCAAATCATACAATACCAAAAATGTAGAGCTTGCTAAAATACACAATTTATGCCTCAATAAATTTTCTTGTAGGGTGAAACATTTCGGAGATATTCCTTGTAATGGGTGTGAGTTTCGGAAAACAAAACTTTCGTGAAATGGAACATCGTTGTTCATATTTGTATATGTTAAGCATGCAAAGAGAACGGAATCTCAAAGCTTTAAAAGATTTGAGTATCGCACAAAGCCTACTGTATTCTAGTATTCCCCTTGCACCTACAAGGAAATAAGCAATAAGGTAATTTGTACAAATGTTTATTTTAACTAACACGAAGAAGCTATAGGAATAAGAGTTTGTTAGAATGGCTAGTACAAGAGTAGAGAAAATCATGTGAGTGCAACACATCAGATTTTTTTATATGTTAAGTGTGCAAGGACAACAGAATCTCAAAGCTTTAAAGCATTTGATTATCGCACAAGGCCTACTGTGAGGCTGGCCCCGTGGCGCAGTTGGTAGAGCACCTGCATGCTGTGCTAGAGGTCCTGGGTTCTATTCCCGGCAGTCACGATTATTCCCTGAGTCTGGAAGCATGAACGAAATTGTGAATGTGTGTGAATTCATAGTGTAAAAACCCCAAAGGTCGGAAAACCCACCGTTAAACGTGTAACACCATTTGCCAATAGGCGAGGCCGCCGATGACCTCTGCAGTTAAAGGCGGGATATAAGTGGAACAATTAAAAATAAGGCCTACTGTATTCCCATTTTCCCCTTGTACCTATAAGGAAATAAGCAGTAAGATAATTTGTACAAATGTTTATCTCAACTAACACAAATAAGAGTTTGTAAGAATGGTTAGTACAAGAGTAGAGAAAGACATGTGAGTGCAACACATCAGATTTTTTTAAATTTATTCATTCATCATTCGCGAATAGTTCTAAAATAATACAAAAGGGAAGTCATGGTCGCTACATGGGTTATTATTTTTATGCTTGTGGTTCTATCACAGACGTACAGCCAGCCACCTTATTCAGATTCAGATTTGTTTATTAAACAATTGTGTCTGGTGCTGGTACAACGGGCACAGCTTGCAGACTAACATTATCATTTTTATGTACAATTATTTGATTTGCATGCTATATATAGAGTGGTTTTTCTAGGAAACCCATACAATGGCCGTCTTTGGGCCACCGAGAACAGTTCCCTCTTGTAATGTCTTGGTTTTTTTTATGCTTGTGGTTCTATCACAGACGTACAGCCACCTTATACACCGTGGCCCAGTGAGTTTTATGCTTGTGGTTTTATCACAGACGTATAGTCACTTCATACAGTGCTTCCAGTTGTAGCAAAAATGTTCGTGCATAAATAAATAATTAATAAAAACTGGAATTTGGGTTGATAAAACCAAACCCAGGCATTTTAGGGTTTAACCCTCTTCAGCCTAGTATTTTAAAAATTTTTTGTCTTGTTACGTGCATGGAGAATCTTTCAGCGTGTACGTAAGGCAGATTGTTGTAGTTATTATGATGTGTAAATATGCTTCTTGTTGTCATTATCATGTATAATTTTATATATTTTTATGCATATTTTTATATATTTTTATACATTTTTATATATGTAATTTTTATTTTGTTCTTTGTGTTTTCTTTATATATATTTGTATCTATATTTTGCTTTTTTGTTTTGTTTCATTTTTGCTTTGTTTTGTTTTTTTTTTGTTTTTTTTTTTTATATATACATATAATTTTTATGCATATTGACACATTTACAATATTAAGTGTGTGTTTGTCAAGGCCCGGGTCCCACAACATGCCACCGTCTCTGCTTCTGCCCTCAGACGTTTTGTTTGATGCGTGCTTTTTTTTTTTTTAAATTCGTTTGTCAGCTCAGCTTTGCAATTTTTATATTATTTGTGGTTCTTGTTCTCTTGTTTCGGGGGGGGGGGGTGATGATTATTAGATGTTTACTAATGCTTGAAGATATTGTTCTACTTGTTGTTTCTGTTGCTCTTGATGTTTGTCATAAATGTGAATTAATGTTAGTAGTAGCGGTTGATTTTCTAGGTGTTCGTGCTAGGCCGGCCGCTGTTATATAGTAACGCAATTTCAGTGTAGTATCCGTGAGAGTTTAGAAAGTTCACTTCTTATCAATTACGCACATGTTTTTACACCAGTTTTCCATCATAGGTTAACACTAATATTTTTAAAACCTTTGATGATAAATCTGATGCGTCACATTAACATTAGCTCCTTTATCCTGTTTACTTTGTCTACTACGTATAGTAAGTAGGGGAGGTATTGTATTCCACCTGAATATTCGGTACCTAATTTCACCAGAAATACAGTTTTTCACAACCCCTAAAACAAAACAAGCATTTTTCGAAAAAAAAAAAAACTCTGTGTGTGTGAGTGTTGGGGGCCGGGGGATGTGTGTGGGTGTGTGTGTGTGTGTGTGTGTGTGTGTGTGTGTGTATGTTTGTGTGTGTGCACTCAAGCGCGTCCGAGTCTGTTAGTCTTTCTGAGAACAAATTCACTCAAAAGTGAAACGATTAATAATAAACTTGGTACTTAAAATCGATTTCTTCCAACAATGCGACACAAAATTTTTCCACAATGTTGTGTTTTCTCAAAAATGGCTCTAACGGTTTTGATTAAATAACCATATGTTTAAGATATTTTCATAGCAGATGAAATATGTCCTTGAACTATAGGAAATAGCCTCTGAAGTCCTCTTCATTATTGATTACTTTTGCGTACCTGCTAAAGTGTTAGATATACACAAAGTCTTACTTGGTAAAAGTGTAGATACCTGTAAAGCACAAAGTATATGTCAAATGCATTGTTATTGGTATTTTTTTGAATTTTCAAATAGTTATACTTGTCTGAAATGAGAGGTCGTTATACGTTTTCTCCTCCAGGACATGTAAAGAGAACCTAATTTCAAAGCCAACACATAGAGACCAGCTCTTTTCAGGTTTCGCTACCACTTAAGCCTACTGTATTTCGAGATTCTTATGACCTACGACGATAAAGTCATTTGCCTATCTAGACTGGTGTGAAATAACAGAGCGGGGTGGCTCAGGCGGTAACGTATATGGCCCGCCTTCGGGAGGTCGCTGGTTCGATCCTATTGTTCGACCTTCTTGATCCATGGGTATTTTCGGAAGTTTCCCCGGGTCGTTAGTCGATGGGTGACGGCGACGTGTGGCGGATTGCCAGACGACTCAGAAACCGAGGTGGGTCCCACACCTCCCCAATCCATGGCACCCAAGGCCTGGCCTACGAACCCCAAGCCAAAGCAAATGCGTTTGCTGAATACCTGGAGAGGACCATGCGGCCGAGAGATGACCCGCAGGACCTAGACTTCTCCGACCATGTCCGTAGGGAGGTACGTCGATATCTCCGACGCCCTCTTGAAGACGCGGTTCGGCTCCCTATCGTCAAACCCAGTGAAGTCCAGGGCTTACTCCGACGCCTCAACCACAAAAAGGCCACGGGGCCTGACGGGATAACACCTGTCATGCTCCGCCACCTTCCTTTCAAGGCCGTGCTCTACCTGACTAAGGTCTTCAATATGTGTCTCGCCCTCAGCCACTTCCCACGAGAGTGGAAAGAGGCCCGGGTGATTTGCATACTGAAGCATCCTACCCGTACTCTCGAAAGTGTTCGAGAGGCTAATACTCGCCCGCTTGTCCCCAACCTTAGGGGACATTCAAGCCTTCCCACCTCATCAGTTTGGGTTCCGGCCTGGCCACTCAACTCCCCAGCAGCTACTGCGCGTGGTGGAGGCTGCCGCCCTGGGATACCAGGACAAGGCCTACACCGCCGCGGTCTCTCTGGACGTAGAGAAGGCCTTCTCTACGACATGGCATGCCGGTCTCCTCCGGAAACTCATCCAACTGGAGCTACCGACACGTCTCATACACCTACTACATTCATTCCTTAAACACAGATCCTTTGTGGTCTCAGTGGCGGGGAATAAATCCACGTGCAAGCCAATCCGAGGCGGAGTCCCCGAAGGTTCTGTTCTATCCCCCACGCTCTGCAGCGTCTACGTGGCCGACGTACCTACAGAGCAGCACGTCAACGTAGCCCAGTATGCTGACGACATGTTGCTCTACACAACAGACACCCTAGAAGAACCTTCCTCCCTATACAGCGACACCTCCGCCTCATCCAAGAATGGTGCAGGCGTTGGCGATTGCCCGTTAACCCGGAGAAAAGCCGTGCCATACTTTTTACTAAGCGCCGATTCCCCGCCAATCTCCCCACATTCACCTATCTACGAAGAAGGATTGAATGGGTGAACTCCATCTCCTACCTGGGAGTGAAGCTCAATAAGGGCCTTACTTTTCGGGAACACATCAACAACCTGTCAGCGCGGGCCGGCGGGGCAACGGCCTCCCTGTACCCAATGCTGCGGTCGGGGATTCCAATTCCCCTGAAGCTACGCCTTTTTTGGGCTCTCATAATCCCATTCCTCCTATACGCCTGCGAAATCTGGAGCATGGCCGCAGATTCCCATCTCCTGCTTCTGCAGCGTATACAGAATAGAGGTCTTCGGATAATCTACTCTGTATGCCGCAGATTCCCTTAGAGACTACTGCACGAAGCCTCGTCTCTTCCGTACGTGGAGGACGAAATCAGGAGCCGGGCAAACAAATTGTACGACCAGATTCCACAACATAGGATTGCCCTGGTTAGGTCTCTTGGGGACTATGACCCCACTGAACGCACGCGTGTGGGACACCGGGTTCCCCGCATGGCTTGCGGGCATCCCCGGTAATGAAGGAGACACCCCTTCAACAGCGAAAGCTGAACACCATGACAGTCCTCCAAGATAAGCTTGGATTCTAAATTCAAAATTTTACGAACCTCCATATTTGGACCCCTACACCAGCAGTGCCCAACGGAAGTTGCACACTGAATAAGCAGCCGCTGAGGAGCAAAATTTTGCTACCTCCTTACTACCCACTACCTCAATTTTCACCCGCCACCCTGCAAAACCCCACATCCCGTCATAAAGTGGTTAAGCCCTTAAAAGGGCAGGTACACGCATGACACACCTCGGGCTGTTCTCAGCCTGCCAGATAGCGTCAGAGTCGTCAGTCGTCAGTCGAATACTTGGCAGGATTTCCATATCCTCCGAATATCCTGTCAGTCCATTAATCATTTCATTTTTCCCTTCATCCTGTTAGGTTTCTTTCAGGGTTGGAGGCGTCGGCGAGCGTTGCGGCAGCAGCAAATCGGGGGAACAACTGCGCTCTGGAAATGACTTCCCCCGGCTTGAAAGGCGAGCCACTGTTTCCGGCCCCCCATGGGAGGTATAAGCCCTAAGGAGGAGGGGGAGTTGAGCCAGCCTCCACCGGGATGCTTCTAACTGGGAAAATGTAGCGAGCCTGCCACATGCTCTGTCGTGATTAAGTTCCGGCCGCGTTTAGGATCCATTTGGCTCATCCACCCTCCCCGGGGGTCCCCAGTAAGGAGACACCCAAAAGATCGCCCTTCAGTCGAGGTGCTAAGTCCCCCTCTACAACTTGTCATATTCCTTAGGTCAACATCAAGTATATACAAGAGTAAGCGATTTTAAGAATAATTTGTGAGTAGAGAAGACTATGTGAATGCAAAACACTACTCTTTTTTTTTTTTTTTTTTTTTTTTTTTTTTAGAAAAAAAAAGGTCTGTGTTTCTGTCGGTTAAATACCAAATTCGTCATTTAGCTTCAGTATCTTGCAAGGATTAGAAACGAAGATGTTTAAGAAAATCCAGCACCACTCCGAACTATGCAAAAATTATCGTTAGATATATGTTATTTTCTGTAAAAGGATATTTATTAATGTCTGTATGTTTAAGGAATTTTAACAGCAAATAATATATATAGGTAAATGTGTATGTGTATGTATATAACTTTTCTGGGAATAATCTCCGAGGTCCACTCCCTTCGGAAGATTCTTCGTAGAATTTTGTGTAACAGTCACACCTTACGGGATAGACAAACTCTTACTACTCATAAAATGTGGATTTGTTTATTGAAATAACCATAAGATTTGTGATTCAAATGGATGAACCGCTGGGTGCGTCTGATGTTGTTGGCCTGCTTGTTCTATATGTTCTGTATTTTGACGTTAAAAAGGATGGTATTACTTATGAAATACCAGGATGTAAACAACCATTAGAACATAGAACTGGAGAGCATATTATTAAATTTCTTGATAATTTCATAAGATTATAGTTAAATCTGTCATGACACTGGTGTGCAAGTTTGTCCACAGATGGTGCAGTTTCATTGACAGCAAAAAATGGTATTTTAGTTGTATTTGCGAAATTAACTTTAAAATGATTTGGTAACATTACTTTATACACAGAGAAAATTTGAAAATAGCTCCTGATTAACACGAAACATTGCTATAAAACTATTCAAATTAATAAAGGCATGTGCACTGAACTCTTGAATTTTCAAAAGAAATATGCTCCTGAGAATATACACGTGTTTTATAATAAAGCTTCACTTTGTAATAATTGCGTTATTAAAGGTAATACTACAGCTTTTCCAACTGTGTTGGATCATAGTGACCAAATGAGGTTACTGTCAATTGATGATGGACCTTTGGAAATGATCAAATCCTACCTACAAAATCTCCCGTTACAATTTTACAAATACTTAACAAACTGAGAAAAATGTAAGTATGGATCACAAATGCGTTTTGCAGCACCGCCACAATTTCTCCAATCTTCCTATAAAATTAACAGAAAATTGTTTGGATATGTCCGTTGACAGTTTAATGAAAATAAAAATTGAAAACATATCAATTTGTGATTCTGGCATTATGTACACAAGGAGTACACTAAACTTAGTGACAATGTTTCTTCCATTCCCCTATACTTATTTGTGTGATCTGTATTTTTAACGATAAAAACTAAACAAAAAAAGTCAGTGGAAACCAGAATCACATTGTTACTGGCATTAATGTAGATTCAGTTGAAGCATTTTATGTCACTCAATTAATTGACTGCTTCTTATTACTGGTGCCTACAGCTGCTCACACATGAGTCTTAATCTCTGGGATCCGTGGTGATTACAGAGAGCGACATTGTAGTTTTGTTAGAACACTTTATTTGTTTTTTTTTTTTTTTTTTCACGTTTAAGCTTTGCTGAACAATTTAAAAAAAAATATGCGGGCTAACGTAACTGTTGGAACGAACTTTCACCTTGTTGCTCACATGTATATCTCCCTCGTAACGAAGTCTCTCTCCTACCGTCCGTCAGTCACTCTATCCTTTTAGCTTCCCAAACATTTTTAATGGCCCTCACTTCAATTAAGTGAAGACTTTGCCCTGTGGCGAAACCCCTTGGGTTTCCGATACTTTCTAAAATACAATAGGAGGCTCCTTCTCTTAAAGTTGTAGACCTTGCCAAAACTAATTGTATCTCTTTTACCTTAATGGGCCATCTGTTTGGGTACGTTTGCTAATGACTCCCGGTAATGCATTTCCCGACTGACATAACTTCACATGTGGTACAATATTCTTAGCTAGCGAACCCTATCCCATAGTACATATAGTTATTCTTGATTCTTAATTGATTTCATCACCTTGATATCTTTTGAATATCATAAGCGCTTATAAGAAAACTGCTACACAGTCACGAATAGAGAAGGAGTGTCCAGAACACAAGCTCAGTACATTTTCATATAATTATGTGTGTGTGTGTTGTCGATTAAATAGCAAACTTGATAATTAAAGGCCATGTCTTCCAACAATACGACACAAACTTTTTCAACAAAATCCTGCAACTTGAACTACCCTTTACTAGCAATTTTTTTGCAATGTTGGATTTTCGCCAAAATGGCACAAACTATATTCATTAAATTACCATGTGTTTAAGATATTTTCATAGCAAATGAAATGTGTACCTTGAATTATTAGGGAATAGGCTCTGAAGTCATCTTTATTATTGATCACTTTTGTGTATCTGGTAAACCGCAAGTCACAGACAGAGACTTAGTACATAAAAATATTGATCTCTTTAAAGAACACATAAATGTGTCAAATGAATTTTTTCTGGAGTAAACCGTTTCTCAGATATTTCTTGTTATTGGTATGAATTTTGAATTTTTATACTTTTGTCAGTTGTAAAGTCATTCGTTTCTTCCTCCTGGACATGTAAAGAAAACGTAATTTCAAAGCCATGACATAGCTACCAGCTCTTAACACATTTGACTATCACTTAAGCCTATTGTATTCCCAGATTCTCATACCTACAAGGAAATGTGTAATAAAACCGCTCCTACAAATGTTTGTCTAGATTAACATGACATAGAGGAATAAGCGTTTGCAAGAAGTTTGTACAAGAGTGAGTAGAAAAAGTCGTGTGAGTGCAGGATACCACACGCTTTAAAAGGTCTGTGTGTCTGTCGATTAAGTATAAAATGTATCATTTAAATTCAATATCTTCCAACGATGTGAAACGAAATGTGTAAGAAAACCCCCACCACTACTACATGCATAAAATATTTTCACAACAAATAACTGTTTTCTGAGAATAGTCTCCGTGGTCCACTCCTTTCAGCTGTTTTTGTAGAATTTTGTGACTGGTGCACCATAAGAGAGAGACAAACTCTTACTGCACATGAAATGTAGATGTGTTTAAAAACATAATTATTCCAAAGAACCTTTTTGTGGCAACAGCCATCCCATCTTCATTCCACCAACTGCTCCATCATCACCTTTCCTCTCATTAGTTTCACTTACATTTCATATCTTCGTGTTCCTCACTCTCATAACTGTTTACGGGGCCGCGCCGTAGCTGAGTGGTTAGACCATTCACTTCTCACCAAAGAGGCTCGAGTTCGATCCCAGGTAACCGCATGTGGGATTCGTAATGGACGAATCGGCGCTGGGACGCGTTTCCTCCAGGTTCTCCAATTTCTCCATCTTCATTCCAGTGTCACCTCCTGCGGTGCCGTAGTAGTAATAGCAGGCGTTAAACATTACAAAAAGTACCTGGTTACGGATGGACTCCCGTTCCTGTCTCTTTGCTCAAACTACGTTTCCAGGGTGCGATGACCGTATTAAACAGTCGGGGTGCTAACCAGGTCCCACCCTCCTCTACTGCACCTCACTAAATTCACCCATGACGCCTGTGGGCAAAGGTGGTGGAACTTTGACCTTTATGATCTGTTGTGCCATCGAGTGTAGTTTAGTCAGGTCAGCCATCTCCCAGATATTCGATATTGTTGCTTTAGTTCCATATTTCCTTCTTGATACAATGGGAATACAGTATTCTTAACCGATAGTCAAATCTTTTAGGTGCTGGTCGGTATGTGATGACTAGAGCCCGGATTTTTATGTAATTAGTTAATTACATATTTTAAATCCTGCAAAATATTTCAATGAGAAGTAAAAATGTTGGCGAATTACGTCATTTGGGACTCCCTTACAAATTTTTATTTTACATTTTTTTTTTTTACATATTTTGCACATTACTACATATTTTGACGATGTTACATAAAACGTACATATTTTCTGGGTTTCGTTACAATTGTATTACTTTTTAAAAACTATTGTAGTCACATTATAAACTACTGTTTTCACAAGTTTTGCTGAAAGCAACAAAAATCAATCTGCGGAATAGGATACAAGTTAAATTAAGAATGCAATAACAACTGCCTCACCTCATTCTGATTATTGTCCGTTTATATCAAAGAGGTGCCGCTCGACAATGTTGACCTCCAGTGTCACTTCTTTCGTAGCGCTTTGGACATTTACAAGGACTGGAGAAATTGATTGTTACCATTGTCGCGATAGTCGGCATCTTGTAATATAATAGCTGCGAGGAAACAAAGTGAACCGCTGGACAACCATCAATATAGCGAGGCGAGAATACTGCAGTTAGTTTCTTGCAAGTCTTAGTAAAATGGCACCAGTTGCGTCCTTGCTATCCCGCAAGTTGAATTCATGAGTGAAATTAGATAGCGCCTTTACAATCGACGGAAAAGTAATAGTCTGTCAAGCATGTGGTAAAACAATTGGCTGTTCCATGAAATCTCAATTGGAACAACATATCAAAAGTGCTCTTCTCACCTACAGTTTTCTCGAAAGCAAGTTCTGTTGACACAAATGCAACAGGAACCGTCCGGAAATGATATTTTTAAAGACCCGTGCAGTGCAATGATTTCAGCTAATATTTCGTGGTATTAACTTCAATTTCCTCAATTTCGTTCCTTTCTAGAAAAATATTGCAAAAAAGTTATTCCTTACGAATCTACTCTGGGGAAAAAGTATCCTCATGTGTGTTATGGAGAAGCACTTGCTCATATGCGGAATGCAATTGGAGACTCCTATATTTCGTTTATCGTCGATGAAGCTACAGATGACGTGGGTCGGTACATAACAAATTTAGTAGTAGGAAAACTAGATTCCGAAAGTCCGGCAAACCCATTTCTAATCTGTTACAAGGTGTTAGAAAAAACAAATAATTCTACAATTGCAAGATTTGTAAACGATGGGATGAAGATTCTGTGGCCAGAGAGGGTGTGTGTGAGGAAAAGGTTTAATTATATATTCAGATGCCGCAGCGTACTACATGATTAAAGCTGCTATTGCCCTTAAGATTTTCTACCCGAATGTACCTGCTTGGCCCATGCATTGCAACGTGTTGCTGAAGCAGTAAGAAGTAATTTTCCCAGTGCGAATAAGTTGATATCAGCAACAAGAAGGGTCTTCGAAAAAGCACCGCACAGAATTCAGCGCTATAAAAATCCTCTGTGTGAGATGCAGGTGAAAAATTCAAAGCTGTGCTAAACAGGAATCCAGGATACTCTGCGCTTGTGTCCGTGTCTAAAGTGCTAAAGGGTGACAGTGTCGATTTACCAAAACATTTCTCTGCAAATCAGATTCCTATGCTAAAATATGCTCCTGTTACTTCGTGTGACGTGGGGAGAACCTTCTCTGCTTATAAGAACATTTTATCCGATAGGAGACAAACAATCCCCTGAAAATATTGAAAAGTATATGGTTATTCACTACGTTGAAAGAAGCAAAACACTCAAAATAAAAATGCCTGGTTCATTGTATGTCAAGAGATAAAAAACTGAAAATGCATCTTCATTATAAAATTTAATTATTTTGAATTCACTGTTTCACTCATTGATAAATTGGTTCAGTATTTCAACATTGCTTCAACATTATTTAAGTAAAACAATTATGTGAAATGAGTAAGTTTAATAAACGTAATCCAAAACACATTTTTTTATTTCGTGATTACCTACTTGAAAACAAATTTTAGGTAAATTCTGCATACAACAAAACATTTTCCCTATAATTAATTCTATATTTAGTACATTTTAACTCATTGTAATTAAATTATATACTTGCAGATCCATCAAAATACAAAATTCTGGGTAATTTGCAGTCCGCATTTAGATTTGAGGTTGTAATCTTAGCATTCAGATTATTACATAATTTTACATATTTTGCTGATATTACATATTTCATTACATATATTTTTGTGTTTTTTGTTACATAAATATGTACATATTTCGCACCTTGATATTACATAAAAGTCCGGGCTCAAGTGATGACTTTCATATTCAGTGCTCTTCACAGGACCAGCAGAGTAAAATTAAATAAAGAAGGGTAACGAATTACTGATTGAGAAAAACATAAATACCAGAAAATTCAAACCAGTAACAAGGAATATTTCGGAAACGGTTAACGCCACAAACAAATTGATTTACAGTAACTGAAATACCCGGTGTTTGCAGTGGTTTGACGATTCTATCCCTGCAGCCTTTAGACTTACTTGGATATTATAAGGAAGGCCAAATAAATAAATAAATAAATAAATAAATAAATAAATAAATAAATAAATAAATAAATAAATAAATAAATAAATAAATAAATAAGTAAGTAAGTAAGTAAGTAAGTAAGTAAGTAAGTAAGTAAGTAAGTAAGTAAGTAAGTAAGTAAGTAAGTAAGTAAGTAAGTAAGTAAGTAAGTAAGTAAGTAAGTAAGTAAGTAAGTAAGTAAGTAAGTAAGTAAGTAAGTAAGTAAGTAAGTAAGTAAGTAAGTAAGTAAGTAAGTAAGTAAGTAAGTAAGTAAGTAAGTAAGTAAGTAAGTAAGTAAGTAAGTAAGTAAGTAAGTAAGTAAGTAAGTAAGTAAGTAAGTAAGTAAGTAAGTAAGTAAGTAAGTAAGTAAGTAAGTAAGTAAGTAAGTAAGTAAGTAAGTAAGTAAGTAAGTAAGTAAGTAAGTAAGTAAGTAAGTAAGTAAGTAAGTAAGTAAGTAAGTAAGTAAGTAAGTAAGTAAGTAAGTAAGTAAGTAAGTAAGTAAGTAAGTAAGTAAGTAAGTAAGTAAGTAAGTAAGTAAGTAAGTAAGTAAGTAAGTAAGTAAGTAAGTAAGTAAGTAAGTAAGTAAGTAAGTAAGTAAGTAAGTAAGTAAGTAAGTAAGTAAGTAAGTAAGTAAGTAAGTAAGTAAGTAAGTAAGTAAGTAAGTAAGTAAGTAAGTAAGTAAGTAAGTAAGTAAGTAAGTAAGTAAGTAAGTAAGTAAGTAAGTAAGTAAGTAAGTAAGTAAGTAAGTAAGTAAGTAAGTAAGTAAGTAAGTAAGTAAGTAAGTAAGTAAGTAAGTAAGTAAGTAAGTAAGTAAGTAAGTAAGTAAGTAAGTAAGTAAGTAAGTAAGTAAGTAAGTAAGTAAGTAAGTAAGTAAGTAAGTAAGTAAGTAAGTAAGTAAGTAAGTAAGTAAGTAAGTAAGTAAGTAAGTAAGTAAGTAAGTAAGTAAGTAAGTAAGTAAGTAAGTAAGTAAGTAAGTAAGTAAGTAAGTAAGTAAGTAAGTAAGTAAGTAAGTAAGTAAGTAAGTAAGTAAGTAAGTAAGTAAGTAAGTAAGTAAGTAAGTAAGTAAGTAAGTAAGTAAGTAAGTAAGTAAGTAAGTAAGTAAGTAAGTAAGTAAGTAAGTAAGTAAGTAAGTAAGTAAGTAAGTAAGTAAGTAAGTAAGTAAGTAAGTAAGTAAGTAAGTAAGTAAGTAAGTAAGTAAGTAAGTAAGTAAGTAAGTAAGTAAGTAAGTAAGTAAGTAAGTAAGTAAGTAAGTAAGTAAGTAAGTAAGTAAGTAAGTAAGTAAGTAAGTAAGTAAGTAAGTAAGTAAGTAAGTAAGTAAGTAAGTAAGTAAGTAAGTAAGTAAGTAAGTAAGTAAGTAAGTAAGTAAGTAAGTAAGTAAGTAAGTAAGTAAGTAAGTAAGTAAGTAAGTAAGTAAGTAAGTAAGTAAGTAAGTAAGTAAGTAAGTAAGTAAGTAAGTAAGTAAGTAAGTAAGTAAGTAAGTAAGTAAGTAAGTAAGTAAGTAAGTAAGTAAGTAAGTAAGTAAGTAAGTAAGTAAGTAAGTAAGTAAGTAAGTAAGTAAGTAAGTAAGTAAGTAAGTAAGTAAGTAAGTAAGTAAGTAAGTAAGTAAGTAAGTAAGTAAGTAAGTAAGTAAGTAAGTAAGTAAGTAAGTAAGTAAGTAAGTAAGTAAGTAAGTAAGTAAGTAAGTAAGTAAGTAAGTAAGTAAGTAAGTAAGTAAGTAAGTAAGTAAGTAAGTAAGTAAGTAAGTAAGTAAGTAAGTAAGTAAGTAAGTAAGTAAGTAAGTAAGTAAGTAAGTAAGTAAGTAAGTAAGTAAGTAAGTAAGTAAGTAAGTAAGTAAGTAAGTAAGTAAGTAAGTAAGTAAGTAAGTAAGTAAGTAAGTAAGTAAGTAAGTAAGTAAGTAAGTAAGTAAGTAAGTAAGTAAGTAAGTAAGTAAGTAAGTAAGTAAGTAAGTAAGTAAGTAAGTAAGTAAGTAAGTAAGTAAGTAAGTAAGTAAGTAAGTAAGTAAGTAAGTAAGTAAGTAAGTAAGTAAGTAAGTAAGTAAGTAAGTAAGTAAGTAAGTAAGTAAGTAAGTAAGTAAGTAAGTAAGTAAGTAAGTAAGTAAGTAAGTAAGTAAGTAAGTAAGTAAGTAAGTAAGTAAGTAAGTAAGTAAGTAAGTAAGTAAGTAAGTAAGTAAGTAAGTAAGTAAGTAAGTAAGTAAGTAAGTAAGTAAGTAAGTAAGTAAGTAAGTAAGTAAGTAAGTAAGTAAGTAAGTAAGTAAGTAAGTAAGTAAGTAAGTAAGTAAGTAAGTAAGTAAGTAAGTAAGTAAGTAAGTAAGTAAGTAAGTAAGTAAGTAAGTAAGTAAGTAAGTAAGTAAGTAAGTAAGTAAGTAAGTAAGTAAGTAAGTAAGTAAGTAAGTAAGTAAGTAAGTAAGTAAGTAAGTAAGTAAGTAAGTAAGTAAGTAAGTAAGTAAGTAAGTAAGTAAGTAAGTAAGTAAGTAAGTAAGTAAGTAAGTAAGTAAGTAAGTAAGTAAGTAAGTAAGTAAGTAAGTAAGTAAGTAAGTAAGTAAGTAAGTAAGTAAGTAAGTAAGTAAGTAAGTAAGTAAGTAAGTAAGTAAGTAAGTAAGTAAGTAAGTAAGTAAGTAAGTAAGTAAGTAAGTAAGTAAGTAAGTAAGTAAGTAAGTAAGTAAGTAAGTAAGTAAGTAAGTAAGTAAGTAAGTAAGTAAGTAAGTAAGTAAGTAAGTAAGTAAGTAAGTAAGTAAGTAAGTAAGTAAGTAAGTAAGTAAGTAAGTAAGTAAGTAAGTAAGTAAGTAAGTAAGTAAGTAAGTAAGTAAGTAAGTAAGTAAGTAAGTAAGTAAGTAAGTAAGTAAGTAAGTAAGTAAGTAAGTAAGTAAGTAAGTAAGTAAGTAAGTAAGTAAGTAAGTAAGTAAGTAAGTAAGTAAGTAAGTAAGTAAGTAAGTAAGTAAGTAAGTAAGTAAGTAAGTAAGTAAGTAAGTAAGTAAGTAAGTAAGTAAGTAAGTAAGTAAGTAAGTAAGTAAGTAAGTAAGTAAGTAAGTAAGTAAGTAAGTAAGTAAGTAAGTAAGTAAGTAAGTAAGTAAGTAAGTAAGTAAGTAAGTAAGTAAGTAAGTAAGTAAGTAAGTAAGTAAGTAAGTAAGTAAGTAAGTAAGTAAGTAAGTAAGTAAGTAAGTAAGTAAGTAAGTAAGTAAGTAAGTAAGTAAGTAAGTAAGTAAGTAAGTAAGTAAGTAAGTAAGTAAGTAAGTAAGTAAGTAAGTAAGTAAGTAAGTAAGTAAGTAAGTAAGTAAGTAAGTAAGTAAGTAAGTAAGTAAGTAAGTAAGTAAGTAAGTAAGTAAGTAAGTAAGTAAGTAAGTAAGTAAGTAAGTAAGTAAGTAAGTAAGTAAGTAAGTAAGTAAGTAAGTAAGTAAGTAAGTAAGTAAGTAAGTAAGTAAGTAAGTAAGTAAGTAAGTAAGTAAGTAAGTAAGTAAGTAAGTAAGTAAGTAAGTAAGTAAGTAAGTAAGTAAGTAAGTAAGTAAGTAAGTAAGTAAGTAAGTAAGTAAGTAAGTAAGTAAGTAAGTAAGTAAGTAAGTAAGTAAGTAAGTAAGTAAGTAAGTAAGTAAGTAAGTAAGTAAGTAAGTAAGTAAGTAAGTAAGTAAGTAAGTAAGTAAGTAAGTAAGTAAGTAAGTAAGTAAGTAAGTAAGTAAGTAAGTAAGTAAGTAAGTAAGTAAGTAAGTAAGTAAGTAAGTAAGTAAGTAAGTAAGTAAGTAAGTAAGTAAGTAAGTAAGTAAGTAAGTAAGTAAGTAAGTAAGTAAGTAAGTAAGTAAGTAAGTAAGTAAGTAAGTAAGTAAGTAAGTAAGTAAGTAAGTAAGTAAGTAAGTAAGTAAGTAAGTAAGTAAGTAAGTAAGTAAGTAAGTAAGTAAGTAAGTAAGTAAGTAAGTAAGTAAGTAAGTAAGTAAGTAAGTAAGTAAGTAAGTAAGTAAGTAAGTAAGTAAGTAAGTAAGTAAGTAAGTAAGTAAGTAAGTAAGTAAGTAAGTAAGTAAGTAAGTAAGTAAGTAAGTAAGTAAGTAAGTAAGTAAGTAAGTAAGTAAGTAAGTAAGTAAGTAAGTAAGTAAGTAAGTAAGTAAGTAAGTAAGTAAGTAAGTAAGTAAGTAAGTAAGTAAGTAAGTAAGTAAGTAAGTAAGTAAGTAAGTAAGTAAGTAAGTAAGTAAGTAAGTAAGTAAGTAAGTAAGTAAGTAAGTAAGTAAGTAAGTAAGTAAGTAAGTAAGTAAGTAAGTAAGTAAGTAAGTAAGTAAGTAAGTAAGTAAGTAAGTAAGTAAGTAAGTAAGTAAGTAAGTAAGTAAGTAAGTAAGTAAGTAAGTAAGTAAGTAAGTAAGTAAGTAAGTAAGTAAGTCAATAAATAAATAAATAAATAAATAAATAAATAAATAAATAAATAAATAAATAAGTAAGTAAATAAATAAGTAAATAAATAAATAAATAAATAAATAAATAAATAAATAAATAAATAAATAAATAAATAAATAAATAAATAAATAAATAAATAAATAAATAAATAAATAAATAAATAAATAAATAAATAAATAAATAGATAAATAGATAAATAGATAAATAGATAAATAGATAAATAGATAAATAGATAAATAGATAAATAGATAAATAGATAAATAGATAAACAGATAAACAGATAAACAGATAAACAGATAAACAGATAAACAGATAAACAGATAAACAGATAAACAGATAAACAGATAAACAGATAAACAGATAAATAGATAAATAGATAAATAGATAAATAGATAAATAGATAAATAGATAAATAGATAAATAGATAAATAGATAAATAGATAAATAGATAAATAGATAAATAGATAAATAGATAAATAGATAAATAGATAAATAGATAAATAGATAAATAGATAAATAGATAAATAGATAAATAGATAAATAGATAAATAGATAAATAGATAAATAGATAAACAGATAAACAGATAAACAGATAAATAGATAAACAGATAAACAGATAAACAGATAAACAGATAAACAGATAAACAGATAAACAGATAAACAGATAAACAGATAAACAGATAAACAGATAAACAGATAAACAGATAAATAGATAAATAGATAAACAGATAAACAGATAAATAGATAAATAGATAAATAGATAAATAGATAAATAGATAAATAGATAAATAGATAAATAGATAAATAGATAAATAGATAAATAGATAAATAGATAAATAGATAAATAGATAAATAGATAAATAGATAAATAGATAAATAGATAAATAGATAAATAGATAAATAGATAAATAGATAAATAGATAAATAGATAAATAGATAAATAAATAAATAAATAAATAAATAAATAAATAAATAAATAAATAAATAAATAAATAAATAAATAAATAAATAAATAAATAAATAAATAAATAAATAAATAAATAAATAAATAAATAAATAAATAAATAAATAAATAGATAAATAGATAAATAGATAAATAGATAAATAGATAAATAGATAAATAGATAAATAGATAAACAGATAAACAGATAAACAGATAAACAGATAAACAGATAAACAGATAAACAGATAAACAGATAAACAGATAAACAGATAAACAGATAAACAGATAAACAGATAAACAGATAAACAGATAAACAGATAAACAGATAAATAGATAAATAGATAAATAGATAAATAGATAAATAGATAAATAGATAAATAGATAAATAGATAAATAGATAAATAGATAAATAGATAAATAGATAAATAGATAAATAGATAAATAGATAAATAGATAAATAGATAAATAGATAAATAGATAAATAGATAAATAGATAAATAGATAAATAGATAAATAGATAAATAGGTAAATAGGTAAATAGGTAAATAGGTAAATAGGTAAATAGGTAAATAGGTAAATAAGTAAATAAGTAAATAAGTAAATAAGTAAATAAGTAAATAAGTAAATAAGTAAATAAGTAAATAAGTAAATAAGTAAATAAGTAAATAAGTAAATAAGTAAATAAGTAAA